>KZ538137.1:0-27289 GCA_000934665.2 Catajapyx aquilonaris | reverse complement strand
CCCCCCCCCCCCCCCCCTCCTTTTGAAATCAATGCTTGGATGGGGGTATGTACGGTAGAGCACACGATATGATGCTCCATGGTGGTGGCGACCTCCATGTATATTGCATTTGCCAGCCGTTTGATAGACGCCCAATCGCCCTTGGGAACTATATGTGCTGGCAAAGGACGACCGGCGCCGGGATTCTCGATGGCATATACACAGTATTAGCTGATTAGAAGGGAACACCCAAGGACTTGCATTCTTTCTCTCGTGCCAGAGACATCCTTCCGACATGCCACGACGTGAGTTACAGCCGGAATAATTGAGCCGGAATAATTATCGAGGTGGCTATCGGGTGTATAGAGGCATTCTTGGAAGCTGTGGACTGCTTGGGAGTGGCGTGACCTGCACGACTTGGTGATTGCTACCAGAAAAGGTGTAGTGATGGTAATACCTAGATTAGTAGCTATGATCCTTTGAATATTCTAAATAATTTCTGAATTAATATTCTTGATTGAATTTATTTTTGAATCACCTCATTATTAATGAATATGGTTTTTTTGTCAAGATTCTAGGAATGGTGCCATCAGTAGCTGATAGAAGGCTATTCACTTACCCTAATCAGCATGTCGTCTAATGGACCTACCCCTCTCAAAAAAGCATTAGTACAAGCAACTCGTTCATGGACCACCCCAGTTGAGGTAGCTGGCAAAACTCGTGGAACACTTCCAGCATGGCATGCGGTGCTTGTCGCTCCCAATCGAACGTCAGCACTTGTTGATTTTCGAGTGCTCCCAGGAAGGTTCTCCACCAAGTCCATAGTGATCCCCGTCAAAAAATGACAACCTGAAAGATGGCTGTAAGCTTGAGCGTGACAATCCCAATAACGATGCCATGATCGCAAACAATGTAGTTTCGGTGGTCATGACGTGACCTGCTTCTTGACCATCATGTCCTTAAGAATTCCGAGAACGTCAGACTTTAGCCTTCTGAATTTTCAGATAAGATTATAGTCAACTCGTCAGGAATTTCATTTAACCTTGTACTGAATAACCAGGGAGAAAAAGCAAGATGAGCTTAGAAAATTAATAAAAGGGGCGTTAGGTCAACGGGGCTTATGGTGTACGAGTAACCTGTGACCTAGTTGCCAGTTCAAGTACAACACCTCACATTTCAGGCGAGTCACGACTTTCTGCAAGTATGGTGGCGTGGGTTTTGGATTATTATTGCGTAATTGATAGTCCCGTTCAAGAGATGTACCCAATCAGTAAACGTTGCACCAAGATACAGTGCACTGGAGGCTACTTTCTGGAACAGTTACAGTGTTCAAGAGGTTAATAAATACCAGTTTAATTTACGGTAGGATGTAATTATGAATGGTAGTTATGCAAAGGTGCAATCCCAAGCTTCCAGTTAAAGATTGTTTATTCCAGCAACAAGTTTTCAGGGAACCAGAAATCCTGACAGGTGACTTTGACCCTGATTGCTGTGTCCAACTTGTTTATTTTCTTTAGAACTGGTTGCAAATATAAACAATTCATCCTCTTGAACTGGGGCAGTGCATCTTTGAGTTGTCCTTGTCATTATGGTTATTATTATATCAATACTGAAATTAACCAGACGATATCACAATTATTCAGCGTGTGCCAGTTTAATATTACGTCCAGAAATGCCTCTGAAACCAAGTGAAGGGTGTATGGTTTCTGAAGGAATATTTGTTTTGTGATATTTTACATGTGAACTAATTCATACCATATTACATTTAGGCCCTGCAGCTGTTGCTACATAGAACGGCACATGAAAATTCGCCTGAAAATCCAGTCAAAATTATCCATAAAACATCATTATTTGAAAATGGCCACGCATATAGCTCGGGGACAATAGCCTGCAGGCGTTTGCTCGACCTCTGCTTCACCAAATAGCACTGAACTTTATTCTTTACACAAAAAACCCCCTGCCTAGGTCCTCTTTCCTCCATCCCCCATCCAATCGCTCGCTCAAGTGAACAAAATGGACTGAAATTTAATTACATCGTATTACCTCATGTAAATCTATTCGAACATAATTACAACCCGAAATCCAGTTGACTTTAGCTCATTGTGCAGAGTATGCCTGACTGGCAGTCATTTACATTGCATAAATGAAGTGTACGCAAGTGCAGGCTTTCTGCAACTGGTGATTATCTTAGAACCATCAAAGTGCAATTACTGTCTCCATTAAATTCCCACACATTCGCCTTAGGTCTATAAAGCAGACTATCTCAGACTTGTTTGCATTAATTAGTATTTGATCAACGTTGCTATTCAACTTCATGTACATTGTACAGTACAGCTAAATTGGGGATAACAGGGCAATAACAAATGCAGTGACTATACCGTTAAATAGTTATACGCTTATTTATTTTTTTCGTAATTAGCCATCAGGTAACAGGACTATATACCTGCTGCATGCCTATGCACAAATTGCTCATTATTTCTGCCCAGTAACGTCTAACTGATCCGCTTCAAACTGCAGACAATAATACTGGCTGGACAACATAATCGGGACGATACGCATAATATAGGTTACACAGAGCAACGACGTTCACCTCTGGTGCATAATCATGGTTCAATAAAGTGTGGCCGTCGATACAGAACGACAGCGGTGCAGGCCTCATGACCTTGAAACGTGTCACAACCCGTAGATCCAACTCCGATAGGGGGTCATAAGAAGGGTTCTGTCCAATACCGCATGGTAGGTTTAGACGCAGGTTGGTTTGACCCTGTCTGGTCAGTGCCGGTACCAGTCCCCGCCGAATTGGCCGCAGCCCGAAGTCTTTGCTTGTGCTTGACATCCCTGGGTTTGAGCACACCCCTGTGGTTGCAGTTCATCAGACGGCTTGGGGTCACCAGGGCCTTCTGGCTCAACCCTGTGACATCCAGAAAACGCTCGTAGTTGCAGTCTTTTGGAGCCAGAGGTGTCCCTGGTGTGGCTGCCAGCAGTCCGCCTCCTCCTCCTGACAGGTAGGCCACCAAACTCGCACCTGGAATTACACACGGTGTTTCAGCTGCGTAGTTTGATACTGCTGGGTCGTACGGGCATGAAATGAGGTCTGTGCACACAAAACACGCGAGGGAGACACACAGATCGAGTCCACGCCACTTGGCATGTCAAATGAAAAGGAAAATGAGTTCCCTTTGTTGTCCCTTCTGTTGTTGGACCGGTACTGTATACACACGTGAGATATTGTGCTCAACCGGAAGGTCATAGGGAACCTCTCATAGAAACAGAGCTATAGCTCAACCGGCAGCTGCCAGGTGGATATAAACACTGTTCATTTGATAAATCATTGTGTACAGCAGATCCTTCATTATGCAGTCTGTACACTCGTCAAACAAGGGTTCATTGTCAAGTGCGGTACTGTTTCGAACACTTGTTGCCAACCATGGAATGCGTGCGTGTGCAGATGGAGAGGAAAAATAATGGGGATGGTGAAAATTGGCAGGTTTTGTTCAAGTTGTTTGCGGGATAATTAGCTGCGCTGTTTATAGCGTTTGGAATTGACTAGATGTGGTTCAGGTTTGAACTAAATAGATAGGGTCTTTGTGCAAAAGGTGGTATCACAAGGACATTAAATGGCCCCATCAGGATACCGAGCCATGGTCTGAAATGACATCATTAACGCCAAATAGACCTTGCCAAGTTTCAAGGTTGGGTTTCTACTAGCTGACTATCGAATTGCAGCCGCATTGATAGCGCTATGGCTGATACCGCCAGTCTAGAAGGTTCAGTTTGCATTAAGGAAACATTACAGAAATCTTATCACGCATTATAGCAGTATATACAGTTGCCATCACTGAATTCATACACAATGCTATATAGTGTGCCCATTGAGCAGGAGCAAACTGTTTTTGAATAACAACTAAAATAGCTTTGTAATTATCCAGTTAGTATCACTATTTCCCATGTTGTTAGAATTCAGTTTGGATTCATTTCGAACCTACTCATACATGCAAATGAGTTCCGAAATGATGCCAACAACTTGCGAGATCTTGCCCTTCAACTAGGTTGGCACTGCAACCCGACTTACATGAGTGATTGGCTACACCCGTTTCATTTGTCGGCGAGGATTGCTGAGGCGGTTCCTGTGGCGAATCAGGAGGTGTGCTTTGCGGTGGCAAAGGGGGCGGCGGGGGCGGTGGCGACACAGGCGGAGAAGGAGGTGGGGTTGCTGGGGGCGACGGCGTCGTCGAGGAGGAGAACCCTGGCGGTGGGGGCGGAAGGCTGTCTTCGTGGTCTGCTTCCTCACTCTCTCGTCCACTGTCGTTCTTTTCCTCCTTTTCCCTTGCCTTGGCCAGGTCCTCGAAGCGTCGCACCATCCGCACCACCAAGGCCGCGCCTTCTTCGTCCTCTACCACTTCCTTTTCTCCTTCCTCCACTTCCTCCTTGCTCCCCACTTCCTCTTCCTCCTCCAAAAGGCCGTCTGATTGCTGCCAGTGAAAGGGGACAGTCAGCTCAATTCATTATATCGCCATAAGACTCACCTTGTCCTTCATGTCCTCAGCAACAGTGGCGACTGTCGCGGCGGCTCTAGCCACTCTCCTCTTCAGCCTCTGTATCTCTCGATGTTGTCTGGCAATCACACTGTCCTTCTTGGCCAATATGCCAGCCAGTCGACTCTGCTCACTTCTCATCCGTGCTTCTAGCCCTTGAAGACGTCGTAGCAACGACGATAACTGCGCTTCTCTGGCTGCTGCCGCGCGTCGCCATGCAGTCTCTCGCAGCTGCAGGCGTGCCCATAGAGCGGCTGATAAGAGCCGAGCTTCAGACTCATCCTCCACATTCATCTGTGAAGAAACAAAAATGGAGCCGATTAATTAGCGGTCCCAAGTTGGACGTGACAGATACGGCGCCGGTTCACACGACCACTGAGCTAGAAGGGAAGTTGCTAGGGTTGATAGCGTCGGCCGGATTTGCCTGAAAGTGCTGACAAAGCTCTCCATAGAAAAGGTTGATTGCTATTAGTAGCGAAATCTGCACTTAACCATATGGCACGCGGTATACAGGTGCGCCTGAAGAGCCACCTTTCATGGGAAGTTGTCACCTGACTTGCAATTTTGAGATATTACCTGGCGTCATGCTCGGTGCAAACTCCTGGTTGCAATTATTATTGTTCCATATAATCGTGCTAAATGTAACAATAGGTGCGGCAGAAAAAAAGGTGTGATAATTCATTCAGGAGCTTAACAATGCCCTCTTTTCTACGAGGTCGGCTTTCATTTCAACTTCTTGGAAGGCCTGCATTTTAAATCCGGTAACCGATTGTTAACTTTGGACGAGATTGTCCTCGTAATCTGATGAACCGAATAAAGGAGCCTAAGTCTCATTTATGGCGTGACCGTGTGTGACGGTCGAATAATAAAGGGCAGCAACCTGATGGCATTGATATAGGGATGGGAAGCAAAGGAAAGTGTTCGGTCGATTAACGATTCACAAGGTGTGTGATGAACCTGAAGAGCAGTTGTGATTGTAAAATTAATGAAGATTATGCCATTTGCCGGATAACTAATACTGTAATAATCTGTGTAAAAGGCAAAGTTTGCTTGTTTGTCCACCACGCTCACCCAACTAGTACTGTCACTTTTACGGTATTCCACACGGCCATTATTTGTCCTTCAAATGGACACCGGAAACTCTTTGCGTAAATCCTGGTTCCACAATCGAGGGATTGGTAATAGGAGGGAAGTGCAGGTGTAAATGCAAAGCCAACACTGTTGGTATTTGCAATGCATAGGTTGTTGTTGTTGGTGGTGATGGTCAGTTGCAATATATTGTATAAAAATTCACACGTGGCGCACGTCACATTGTAGGAACAAGTATTGCCAATTTACATACTTGGTATCCCCTTTCCCACGACACACTATCATTGCGAGGCAATTTGCATTTGCACATTATGCAATCCCATAATATAATTAGCAAATCAAACTCAAGATGCATATCTCGATGTCAAGTGACTAACTTAACAGTGTATAGTGTCAATTATATTCAAACTTGAATTGTCTACATTGCAGTGTATTCGGTCAACTTTAATCCCAAGCGTGGGTGACATACTGCAAACATGCAATTAAAATGGTAAAACTAAAGAACTTTCACTCTGCTTGCGTAAGGTTGCATTACACTTTTATTCTTTGAGTTTTCTGCACGTAACAACAGGCAAAAAAGTAGACGAGGAAGTCATGAACGAGCACTACGTATTTTGGACAAGAAGAAGCCTGGGGTAGAAATGCAAAGTTATGTCGTGGGATTAGCAATAATTTCAAGAAATCCAGGAAACATCTCTGTGCGAGAATTAATGGAATACTTCAGAATGGTTTGGCTAATTACAAGCATGACACAGCACATATTTGACTATTTTGGTACCATAAAAATGAGTGGATGTGCCTTAGTTATATAAGCTCTATTTTGGTAACATCGCTCATCTCATGCTTTTTAGAAAAATAAGAAATATGTACTGCATACCGGTATGTTCGAGGCATTACGTTTCTTGTCAATGAAGAGTAAAATTTATAAGATTCTTTCGTAGTTTTGTGAGAAGCACATAGTTTAGTGAATCTGAACTTTGTGACAATGAAATAATCCCTCTGAAATTCCACATGGTAGTACAAGGTCCATGAGAGCAATTCTATTAATATTGTCAACAGGTTGCTGCTCTTTACACTATTGCTGCTGCGACATTCCACACCTTTTTAGCCTAAACCAGTGTATGCACCACCCACTCTGCACTTAGAAAGTAACCAGTTAGCATATTTTCCATTTGCATAGCTAACGTCACTTCCTTTTCTGCCAACCCTCACTGCATATCGGAACCGTGTGACAAATTTTACACCCTTACACACAGCTAACAGTTATACGCCAACGCTACCTGTGACACTGCACGCGTAAGAGTCTCGCTTGAGAAATAAAGTCATAAAACTTGGTTTGAGCTAGCCATTCATTACTGATTGCTAGCCAGGTGTGAATGACTGAAGGACAATGCCTCTGTCCTGTTAAGTGAATAAAAAAGAAGTAGGGGGTCCATGGGAACAGGTGGAAGTCCCACGTACCCGATTCTAAGTTGGATAAGTTCCAATATCACCCTACATTCAAGCATATATAACAGTGCTCAACGTGCCTACTGCGTGAAGTCCCCGCACCTCAGAATGTGTTCTCGACGCAAAACTTATTCGTCACCAGATAGAATACGTGCCTAAAAATGGAACCGGAAGCCCCCCCGGTACCTATAACCTCCTCACTGCAAACAAGGTCTTCCCGCGATCGAGTGTGGAAAGTCGAATCACAACTATTTTTACAAGGATATTGCGACATAGGCTTCCAAGCAACAGGGTGGATGATTTTGTCCTTCTTTTTCATCTAGGGTCGTAAATATAGATTACGCGTTGTTTTCGGTGTAGTCCGGGGCAGGAACAAACAGCAGTATCTCTTTCTGAAATTTTGGCGTGTCGCTGTAGGAATTTTCGGAGGAGTCTGAAGTATATCGGATACATGAGCAAAAAGGCACAAATGTAGTGAAAAATAATTATGCAATTGCTTAGTAATAAGTTCGCAGAACACAATTCGACGCACCGGTGCCGGATACTGTGTCAGAGTTACGGCGACCCGACCATAAAGGCCCCGCGGTGCCGGATACTGGCAAATCACATTCATTGTTATTACCAACTTTTCAAAATATGCCTCACTGAAAGTGCAGTATATTTTACCGACAAAACCCACGAGAATGCATGAGAAAATGTACAGTACTAACAAGTCCGGTATATTGCCAGATAGAAATGCAAATATTTTGACACTCTCAGCCCGTTACTGGTGTTTCTCCTTGGGAGAGCTGAAGCAACGTCACACTCATGTGAAAATTATGGGTTCGTGCCAGAATGGTCAAAAAATGAAATATCGGTCTAGAAATGTTCACCTTGACATATGGTCGATGACGCCATAGTCGGGTTCATAGTCCCATCGACAGGTGGCGTTTTTTCCATTGCAATTGTGGAATTTGTAATCTCCATTAAAGAATATTTTACAGGGTCGCCATATATTTTTCTTCAAGCCGACCTCACCTAAATCGGTCATCGGAAGCGGAAGACGCAACAGAGCAAAGCCTAGGCAAGTTCTGCCACTTTTTCGTCTTCTTTTTTTGGCACGACCTCTCCTCATTATAGTCCATAGCAGCGGTAAATGGAACCTTATTGAGGTCTTCACACGCAAATGGTATTATGACTTGGTTACACTCGGCCAACCTTTCGATTCTCTTTGTCTTAGCAGAAACAGGCCCGTTTTTTTTTCTTCTTCTGTACCTAATGAACAGGCACCGTTTGCCAAAAAAAAGAAGGGCCCTTAATTAACATTTCCAGAAGGTTGTGGAGGTCACGAAGAAGCTGGCATATCCCACACAAAGGGAACACAAAGAAGGGTATCGTCATCGACAACACGCTTTGTGGCAGGGTGGTCACGCGAAAAGGGATTGCGCTTCCCATAACACTTTAGGTAATTACAGTATAAGTAATTCCCTTTTCTTAGGACAGCACGCTTCCTGATTGATGCTCTACTTTGGGGACCTGCAAAGGAACTGCGAAATTGAGTTACACACACCTGTAGGACGCAGGCTCTGTACAGTATATACGCGTCATGTATACAAATGGTGGAGTCCAGATGTGGGTGATGCATCAGCATCATTAACTGCACGCAAGCTCAGGTAGTTTAAAACGCATAATTATGCTGCCTAGTGAGTGTGTCAGCTCTAAAAACTGAGCTGTCAAACTCATTGTGTCTAGTGTAAAATCATATCAATCAAAAATAGTACGATGGCGTTGTAGAGGAAGTTTTTCATGAAAACGCAATTAAAATGCTGCATGATCTTGCATTAATATCTTTACACATAATAACTTGCATTTAAGAGCGGGGAAGATCGAGTAATAGAGTATTTCTTACAGCCGAGCTTCGCCAGTCTGTGAGTATGCATAAATGTCGTATAGATAGACTATTATTGTCTCGCAAAAGCGTACTTCAAAGGACTATCAACGTGATTTGAATAAACACTTTCATATTATCAACCAGTAACCGCGCCATATGTATTGTTTCACGGGGAAACAGCCAAGGAAAGTAGTAATTTACAACATTGATAAGTAATTTGGGTGTCATAATTACGTACAATATTCGACCAATGCAAGCATATCACGAGTAATGTCAATGACACTTGAGATGAGATCACAACTTTGCACTCCTTAATACTGCAGGGCATGAAACATGTTGACGAGCATTTTCGCGAAAGCTGACATTTGCAAAGCGAGTCACGAATACGAGAGTGCTTATGAGTCATTCCTTTCAAATACTGCACAGTACACCATACATGTCGCCTTTGATTTAAAAAATTACATGCACATTTTAAACCCCCCAGCAGTTAGCATTGAAAGTGGATAGGAAGAAACCCATTTCCTTATAGAGCACCAAGACCTACTGATCTACAAATGTAATACTTGCACCCCCGATTGCGTCAGGTGACAGTGCTGTCTAGCAGCATTTTTACCCGCAGAGGAATACAAACCAGGCTTAGAAGTAGGCCGACAGAGGCAAGTTGCAGATAATACATCACATAAAGAAGGAGGCCGACCCGTTACCTCCACAGTCCACATACAGGAATCCTCAAAACACTCACCGAAAAATGCATCTGATCCTTAAACTCCTGTAGTATCTTCTGACTCCGATCCCATACCCTAGTCTCGTACGGTTCGTAGTGCGGTATCAGCGCAGGAGGCGCCATACCCTCCGTTGCGAACGTTCGAGCTCACACTGGTAAACTGACAGACGAAGACCGGAATTTCAACCGTTCCTCCAACCACGAGCTAAGATCTGCATATGTGTACAAAGGCGCGAGTTTTGCGGCCTCGTGACCTCGTTCCGCAACTGGATAAGCCAACGGGACAACTCTGCCGATATAACGAAACGCTTCCCTGGGATGAAGCTGACGTCAGTCTTGACTATACCCGCTGGTGAGGTCACAATGCATATGTGAGTGTGTGGAGGCCACTTGAAGGTGGCTACGGCCAGAATTATAGTTTCGCCTGGAGGTCGGGGAATGCCAAGTGCCAATGGACTGGGGTGTCAGCTGATGGGTGTTTAGGCAAATTGGGGGTGACGTCACTGTGTTTTGCAGAGTTTAATCAAATTAAGTTGGGTGCTTCTGGGGGGGGTAAATATTGTTGGGTATGGAGGACAATGGAATAATATTGCTTGATGGAGCTCTTTGGGGATGGGGGTTGTCATTTTCACGTTGGAAAATGTAATTTTGCGCTTGGCGGTTGTTACAGTTAGGGCTCTTTTGGGAGCACTTTTGCGGGTAATATGCTCGTAAGTGGTGTGTAGGGGCTACCGGAAATTATTTCACTCAGTTTTGCCTGTGTAGATGTGTGGTTCGAACATTAAACAGGCCCGGCACCTCTTTGACTGGCGAAATTAACTTCAACATTAAATTGAAAAATCTAGGCCATGAAACAATTATGTCGCATTTATCACGACACATAGCTTCTGCTCCTAATAATTGTCCCAGCAATGTGATAACTAATTGGGTATAACTGTTACGCCCTAACGAATTATAAAATAACAGTATTATCTTGTACATTTTCACTACCGTCACATGTGCCCTACATAATCGATATAACAGCCGTTATTTAGAACGGATAATAACGGATAATTGGGGTGCCGATATTAAAGATTGAACACCACTTGTATGTTAGTAGCGCACTTTTAATAAGTGTGATTCGATATAAACAAGGATGAGCGAACAAGGCTATCGAAATTTTTAGATACGGTACGCGATATCTGCACTTTGGTCATCATGAAAAGTGATGAACGCATAGGTGATAAGGCAACCTATCTAACATCCTATTACCATACAGCCTGACGAACGTCATCACTATTGCCAGAGTTGTGGCCTCTTCCGACCTCGAATAATAATAATCGAAGCGATATTCCTTCGTTCATATTTTCATCCTCATTACTTTTTTTTTGTTGTTATAATCATATAAGAGCCTCTCACCATCATTGCCACAGTTGATGTGCGCTCATTCTATTGTGCTCAAATTCCTCCTACAAGCTCCCATTGTTTGCATTATAAAATGTATGGCATAAATTTGGGTTACATCATGATGTAATGTTAACGACGTCAGTGCACACAGGTTCAATTACCAGGTTTACCGGAATTAAAATTCTTTGAAATGTTCTTCGTTGTGCGATGTTGTTTTCATTGCCGAGAGCAATAATTGCTCTCGGCAATGAAAATAACATCGTGTGTATGACTATAATTATTATAGTAATACAATTACTAATTATTACTGCTAGCATAGGTGCCAATTCACAAAGGATCTGCTGAGTTAAATTTATGCGACAATCCATGACCTTTTGTCAAAACAATACTCTGCAATATCTCATACACGGACCTACAATACCCCATATAATGGCGGTTCTGCATGTTAACGCCGTCAATTGCACTGTACTCCCGGAGTAATCTCTCGTATGATCTCTCACGCACGAAAAATCGATGGCTGACCCTTACAAAAAAAATTCAAGTTCATATGAAATTAGGGCACCAGCTGCAAAAAGCTGTTAAAAAATAGCCAAATTAACCAGTTTGAAAATACAATATTCCGTGATAAAACGACGGTTATTTTTCCTCCATATTCAAACGTGAGTGTGTGGGGGGTGTTACGCATGGTGGTCACGTAGGAATCGGGTGCGAACCTTGAGTATGTCATGCGGATCGATGTAGTAGCGTACCTTTGGGACTGAAAGGGCCTTGACTGGAGGGGGTGGCATGACCTCCTGGGTGACCCCGCATGATGGGACAGACCTCGTGTCCAGCAGCACCCTGGCAGCTCCCATGGTTCTTTGGCTAGTGGGACACGCACGCGTCCTCTCACGCTCGAATCAAACCAACTACTGAACCCACAGAGACACCTATCGGATCGAGGACCACCGGTTCACCTGGGGGTAGGATAGGGTGGGCACGATGTACCTTGGGTGGGGGGGCAAAAGAAGAGAGAGCGGGTCTTTAGGTCAGTATGTCCCATCGGTGTTGTAATTTTGGAGATTATGATCTCGGATGTAATAAATGCCTGATTTGTGTAATAATTTTATGTGCACTTCTTCGGACAAGTGAAGACTATTAGAGGGTCAGGGTTAATTCTGGTGAGTAGAGTGGTATTCAGAGCAGGACGTTGTAAATGCATTACTTTGGACGCGGTGAGGCTGAAATCAGTCAGCTTGATTGATGAACCGTCGCGTGTTGTTGGCCAGCTGGCTGGACATCGGAACGAATTAACCCGAAGGACTCTCTTGACATTTTGAAACATAGTTTGGAACCGGGTATAGTAGAAGGGACTTACATTGCGTTATGCAACAATGTTTGTACATTTGAACTTATGTAAGCATTGCCTATTCTAAGTGACCTTACGTGCTCTCGGTGAATTATAATTTCGAGACATGATACTCATGCTGGCTTGCACTATTATGGAATAAGCGTGCGCCATATACTTACAAGGTTATAATCCAGTGCTGTTCTGGCAGTTCCCAGGAAGAGTTACGTAACTTTTTGTACAATTTCAGTTTTTCAGTTGGTAATGATTGTCATACAGTATAATTAACTACATCATGTTACAGTCTTTCTACTACATGCCATCTTCTAATATAAATCAATTTTCAATTATTAATAATGTTGAATTTGAAAGTTTGTGTCTAAAGTTGTTATTGTTTACAAAAAATGCCAGTGTAAATGTTTGCAGCACTTCAATACAATTTGATTACGTCGCAAAAATAAGATTAGATTAGTTTCAATGCAGCGACCTATGAATCGTAAATCACACCATATCGCAATTTCTTTACATAAACATGGACATCATTGAGGAACGTCAGCACTGGAAAAAAATATATATGCCAAAGATCATACCGCAACCTTAGCCCCCCCATTCACCACAAAGGCCAAAATCAAAATTCCTCTTGATAGATCCTTTCAAGCCCGATTAGATAACACCAGCTGCTCTCTAACATCGGAAATCAATGGCTATAATCGGGTATGAAAGAACCACATCCTCCAATAAAATGAAATTGACTCAAGTGATTTCCACGTAAGGTGACTGGCACTGGATTTTCCCGCGTACTGTCGCCTGACCTGTAAACAACAATAAAAAAAACCACATCGCGAGAGAAAAGGATCGCAATGACGTATCCATGGAATCTCTGTAGGCGTGGACTGCATACTTAAAACGACGCACTCGGTACTCTTTTTTTAAAATGGAGAGAGTAGATTTTGATTCAACACTTCCCGTTCTAGCCACATCCGGGAAATGGCGGCTTTCCCTTCCCAGCATATCGACAGTGGAAAAAATAGGCCCTATCGTCATAATAAGAGCGACGCTTCTTAGGACATGACAATAGGGAAAGTACGTTTGATGTATTCGTCTCCTGCTCCGTTTTCAATCAAGTTTTCATTCATCTCCCGTGACTTGTGTTGGGGGTAAACAATGAGACGTCCTTGATATCTCTGAGGCAACTTTTGCCTCATATCTGCACAGCCGCATTCCTATCCCGTCCTCTTTTGTTGATGCACAATGCACCGTGGGGATGGAGGGGATATTGTATAGAAGAACTGCTCAAACAGGACCCGCTTCTGACAGATGCTGGCACGAGCTACGCAGCTTCCCCAACGGTCCTTTTAGGAACGTTGCTGATTGCTGTTGTGTCATATCCGCCGTTTAACAGATGTGAAATTAGGAAGTACGTACAGTACAGTACGGAAGGTCAAGGTTTTCAACACGTTTTTACCTTTTGGGCAATACTGTTGGCACGTGAGTCGTTATATTCCACACACCTGGAAAGACCCACAAAAACTATTCAACGACCCTTATCCCCCTACCCAATCCAGGTGCATATCCCATAACCGTTGGAAGCCTGAAAAGAGTACCCCGAATGTATAGGAAACATGGGGTTGGGTTGTCCCTCTGTGTATACGTTTTATTGTCACTTAGACCTTGTACTCCTTGAGGGTCTTTGGAGCATTCCGGCTAGAGATACCGAAAGTCTGTCCGAATCTGAACTGCTCTCCGGGTACGTGTCCGGTGTAGTTTGGTATGATTCCAACATCCCGGTACACGATGGGTTCCCGGGCACCTCCGGGTCTGGGTCCGGTTCTGGCGCATGGTCCGGCTCCACTGACGTCCACGTTCTCCCACCGATTGGTCAGGTTCTTGTCAAGTTTGGATGTAAACTCCTTCAGAGCCTGGTTTGTGGCCACTGGGTATGTACGGGCTATGTGGTAATGCTGCAAGAGAAGACGGTATTTACCACTGGAACCAGTATATGGGTTTCAACACGTACGTTGCAAGGGATGTATCCGGTGTACCCAGGGATGAAGGTTTTGTTGGGGTCCTGACTGTCCATGAAGTAGGGCGATATTGCCTTACTGGTGTCTGGCTCGTACCGAGGAAGGGTCACCTGGTCGTCACGCCTGATTTTGGTCAGGGGCAGACAGGCGCAAGGGTCGTAGGGCACCTGGCCGCTACCCATTCCACCGCATGGGTCATTAGGGGACCGATTGTTGCACACCGGGACAGTCGGTGGTGAGCATGGTCCAACCATGGTGTTTGGTACGGTACCGGCGGTACCTCCCGACATGTTGCCTGGCCTGCAATTATTGACAACAATGACATCATGGTTGCATATTGTATTGTAAACTTGGTACTAACCGGCAGTTATCGGCGTAGGACTGGTCAAGCATGTTGTCCAGCTCGCGGTAATAGTCCCGGAACCGTCGTTGGTCTCGGTTGAACCTTTCCAGGGCCCTCTGGCACATATCCGGGTACCCTTGTCCGAACAGATTCTGCGCCTCTAGACATGGGATGTGTCCGGTATATCCGGACTTCATCCTGGGCGTGTAGACTTGGGGTCCCTGTAAGTGCTGGCCCCAGTGGGTCGCATTGGCCGCAGCAGAACCGACCTGTTCGTACAGACCCCCATATGTCTGGAACACAATGTTGAAGTTAGCGCGTGATGGTACCAAAATTAAAGAAAAATGCGAGTATGAGCATGTGGCAATCTCCCCACACGTGTGATCACCACATTAATAATCTAGCATGCAAAGAGTTTTGGACTATGTTACCTAAGTGTAAGGACTGGCACGCCAATGTTGCCATCATTGCTGATGAATATAGAGGCAGAAACTGCAGCCAGTAATGTTCTAACTATTGGCAACAACTGATTATCTTAATCGCAACAATGGATACGCGTCCTGTTGTCATGTTTCCATGGTGCTGTACAAACGCAATTTTGGAACATTTTTCAACCATAACCAGTTGTCATGACAGTAATTTAACTTGGCAAATTGGCAAAGTGAATTACTGGGCTCCAAAACCATACTACACCTTGGAGCAAGTGATGTTAAGTTATTTCAGTTTCTCTGAAAGCCACCTTTTGTTCTTGGTTCAAATGGTTGTCCACTTTTATACTTTTACCGCATCGCGTCTGACACATACGATAATTTAATGAGCAGAATCAATAACGTAAATAAATGCAATTACCTTTGTTTCGTCGTGATATTGATTGGCCAAGACGCTACGAGGCGAGGTGGGAACCGTGGGGTCGTTGAGGCAGTCATGTGTGCCCATGCCATAGGTACGGCCACATCGGTACTTGAACTGTGGGCAGTAGCCCGTGTACCTAGAAAGGTCAACAACACCGTGCTTGAATTTCGACTGTTAGCAATTTTTTTTTGCGATTAAAATTTTTTTTGCTTACCCTGGGATGTAATGTGGGTCTGGGGTCAAGAGGGGACGCATAAACCGACTGGAGTACATTTTTTATACAAAAATTTTGTGAATTTTGGGTCGAAAAGGAGGGACGGATGCCCACAAGAATTTAGAACGTCTGGTGCCCTGACGGGATAAAGGTCGAATGGGGCTATTTATTTAGATTTAGTTGCTCAGATACATTCTTGGTAACCATTAGGCGTTCAACTGTTTTGATGATTTCGCGCAATTTTCATGTTTACTTGTTTGAAAATATTGTGGCCGAGTGAGCCAACCAACATGATCTTCTGTAGTAATGCAGGTGGACAATTCAAAAGTAAGATAAATAAGTGAGGTAATTGCCAATTATTTTTAATGACTACTTACACAAAAACCTAATTTGTTCCTAATTTTCTTTCATACAACTGGTAGAGAGCCTCTCTAAACTGGTCCTAAGAGACAGGCCCATGTCAGGAAAATCAACTTTGGGGAAGGTTACAGGTTACAATATTTATTGTGTGGATATGTAGTATGTATGTCCATTTTGATCAAATTTTAATCAATATCTATTTTTCCACATATTTCTTATTTTAGCTTTCTCTACCTAGAAGGCACTTTTAAACGGTGGGAGAAGGGCATGAGAATGAAAGAGAAGGGGAGAGAAAGGATTATGACTTGCACTGTAATAGTACAATGTCTAGTTGGTGTAATGGGGATTAAGAAAAGAGGATGGGAATCTTTACTTGTGCAATAAGGGTCAGTTTATTTTCATATAAGCCACCTGCTGCTGTTGCGCTATTGTCACAAGTGACATTTACAACTGAGAACAGTTAGTGTACGGTACCGAAGATGCACTCAGGACTGTCCTGTATATTAAAACATCCATGGGTCGACAGGGTTGTGTTGCGGCTATTGGCACAGCCTTCCACCTCTGACGTCTTGAGTTTGATCCCAGATTTTCTGACGGTGTATACACCTGCAGGTGGATTCAGTAACAGGTGCAAATGAGAAGCATAGTGGAAGTTGTTGATATCAATGATACAACAACACGATAGGAACAATGGAACTACAGTACAATAAATGTGTCCTGTGTCTCACTTGCACGCTCAGAATCCCATATGTGGGCAAACCTGCATAGTACCCAAGTGGTTAACAAAATAAAAGTCTATGGGGAAGGTGTGGTAGCTGAGATGGTAATGTATCGGCTAGCTGTGTGAAAGGTCCCAGGTTCTAATCCCCGCCCGCCTGCGTCAGTGGGTCTCTGGCCCGCGCCTTGGGAGGCGTCTTGGGGAACTCCTGGGGGACTGCACATGACCCTTTTCAGACATTGCACTTGCACCTGTGTACCCTCCCAACTCCCCCCATCCTTACCCTACATCCTAAATGTCCTTGCACGGTGACTGAAGAAAAACAGAAAATCAATCTTGATGGTGGTAATCCACCCCCCAAGGGCTTCGTTCCCTCTAATGGGGTTTTAAACAAATAATTTTAAAAAACATTTAATAATCTACAATTTCAAACTTGTTTAATGCAGTTATTAAAACATCCAATACAAAATGCACCCTTGCGACTAACTTCAACCAATTGTAATTAAGGTTCAGATCAATGGGCCTTCAGTGAAGGCACATGAAAGGGGATTCTTGGCACAGAAAAATATGGCCTTTGTGGGGTGATGTTGAATTAGAAGGTCTTCTTCCAGTTTTGAAGAATGCCCTGTGCCTTCTTCAAAGCCTCATCATCCTGAAATGAGAGTGGAAGGTCAGTGAAATTACCACCTCTAAATGCAGATGTGACAGTGAACCACAAAAATACCTTGAAAAAGCAGTATCGGATGTGATTTTCTCCCAGGTGTTTATGTGGATCACTGTAAAATGCTGATGGAGGGATGCCCTGGAGCTTGTGGTTCTTGGTCATCCATTTTGCAAACTTGTAGTCTTGATGTGGGTCTGTTTCTCCAGAGAGGTCTGCCTTTTTAGCTGCAAGTATAATTCAAGTTACACATTGTATTCTCAAAAAGTGGTGTCTTACTCAGAATACAGAATAACACCATATCAAATCATCTGCATGTTGTTTTGATTTGTAAAATGATTACTACTGCATATCAACAATATTTTTTTACATCATTTTGACATACCTAAGCTAGACCAATCGGCAACCATAAAATAGCCTCCTTCTGGAATGGTCGGCTTCATGCCTACTTCTTCTAGAATCTTGGCCATGTAATCACGCTTCCCTTCTAGCTCGTTGGGCAGGGAGTTGAAGTAGCAGTCAGGGCTATCTAGCCGAGCTAGCTCCATTTCAAAGTAACGTGATACAGCCTCCTGGAATGTTCAGATATGTTACTAAGAGAATATCTCAATGCAGTTTACACAGTCTCCTGTTGAATTGAACTACATAAAAAAAGAAGAATGATAAGTTCCAAGAGCAATTATTGCTAAATTGCTTCATAACATCACTTTGGGTCACACTTTTCAGTCATGTCAAAAATTTATATTCCCAACCTGTGTTGGTGTGGGACACGTATACAGGCAGTGCTGGTGAGCCACATGCAGGTTCGTCATGAGTTTTTGTGGACCATATGCCCAGCCCAGCTTCCAACCTGTGACACTGAAGGTTTTCCCTGCAGAGCCAACAGTGACAGTTCTCTCCCACATCCCTGGCAAGGAGGCCATGCGCACATGCTTGTTCCCCTTGTACACCATCCATTCATACACCTCATCCATCAGGCACATGGCATCCCATTTTTTGCACAGGTTCCCAATGGTAGTCAGCTCATCCTGAGTAAAGACTTTGCCAATTGGGTTGTGTGGTGTGTTCACCATGATCATCTTTGTTTTCTCATTAAATGCTGATGACAGCTCCTCTGGGTCCAGGATCCAATCCGCTGATGATATGGTTCCAGTTGTCTTGCGCTGTGGTTTAGAAGTAAAATATTATAAATACGTGTATAATCAAATCAACAATTTTTATTTTATGGTGGGTCTAAGAAAAGAAAATAACTAATAACTAGAGTCCGGATTTTTAGGTACGGAAAAACCTCAAATAGGCACAAAAATGTTATTTTGCCGGTGTATGGAGGATAGTGTTACAGAAAATATAAATTCTAGAATAATTTTATAGGCCTAAAGTATAATATAAGGTCACAAACCAGAGCAAAAACCAAATAACAACAACAAACTGACAGGGAATCACAAAACTTAGGCAAAAGATACAAAGTGCAAGCAAATATCGCTTGCTCTGGACTCTACCACTTATAGCCAGTTTCCACTTGCACAATATGTTGCCAAATATTTTTCTAAATTTTCCTCTGATTGAAACAATCAGAGGAAAATTTAGGAACATATTTGACATATGCATCATGGCAACATTATTCATATTACTTCTGAACGATTTTGGTCCTTTCAGGAGCACATAAAATACTCTGCAAAAAACAAAAAGAAAATGCCTCTGAAGGAATAGGTATGTGATAGGCCAGGAATAGGCCCAAAAATTCCTTCAAAAAGTTCAAAAACTATCCTAAAAAAGGCCAAATAGGCATGAAACATCACAAAAAGGCAAAATAGGTGAAATAGTTCCCAAAATTTTAGGCACAATAAAACCTACATTTTCCACATCCTGCACTTATGAAACGGATAGATCTCGTCACAAAACCATCCCGACTGTTAAGGCACTAAATAGGGAATTTGCCTAAAAACCCGGACTCTACTAATAACTGATTGATGTACCCATAGGAACCAGATTTTTTAAAAAGGATTGCGGTTACCTCATGTTATCCATGTCTGACTCACATACACTAAACACAAAAAATTAATTTGCAGGAGTTTCCAATCATGCAAGGTAGGACACTGCTGATAAAGTTATCACTTTGGCTATCACCTCCGACATAAAATGGCTTATCTTGGACTCAGCATAGCACAAAATTGAGTCAATGGCCAAAACATGGTCACAAATTGTTAATAGGATATTTGACTATAGTCTTTAATAGCTGTCAGTTTTCCTGCAGGTGTTTTATTATTTTGTGAATAAAATTATAATATGTCCCTGTACATCTTGAAAAGGAACATTATCAGTACCGGTACATCATGTGTGCTTGAGTTGATAAATGATTTATCATGCTGCACATGTTAGTGGGCAGCAAAGAGAAAAGCTTTGCCACTACTGCACAGTCATCAGATGTCTGATTCTCCTAGTTGGGAAAGTTGATAACACTATACAGTATTAAGTTGCCATTACCGGTTTTAGTGCAACAAAGACAGGAGTTCCTCCAGCGAGGCGGACCATAGGCTCATAGCAGTCAAAGAAGGGCTCAATGATGATGACTTCATCTCCTGGGTTGACATTGCCCATAATACAGCAGAATAGAGCCTCATATGCCCCACCAGACACCAGGATCTCCTTCTGGGGGTCTATCTCATGGTTGACCAACTGGCTATAGAACTTGGCCAAGATGCTCACCAGCCTGGGATGTCCCTGTCACATACGAAGTTATTTGTGAATAGAGGTGACACACACTGTAAATAACGATGTTGAATATACATGCAGGATATATCAATAATAAATAAGAAATTAGAATGTGCTTCCCATCACTTGATATTTTCCATAAAGAATTTATGGCAACTTCAATAACCTTCTGCCTCAACTTCAATAACCTTTTGGTCTGAATTTTTGGCAAGCACTACGTGCTACTAAAATGTGATGGCTCCACTTTCTTGTGGATGGAGTTACGATTAAGTCATTCAAATTACCATGTGATAAACCCAACTTACGTATCCTCTGGTGTACTGATGGCACATAAAGTTGGTCTTGTCAGACACTTTCGAGAGCCCATCATACACATAGTCTGGCACAGGATAGTCGGGGAATCCCTGCCCCAGGTTGACAGGTTTGTGCTCCAGGGCCAACTGGATGAACTCAACCCAGACATTCTTTTCCAAGCCCTTGTACTTCTGGGCCAGCTGGAATTTGCTGGACGCCATGGCCGGTGCTTGGGAGGTGCTGGCAATGTGTCGGCACCGCTGTCGCTGCAATTGGGGTGAGGCGAAGTGTGGTGTGACCGCAGAGAGTGTGGAGATGAGCCGTCCGCTATTTCTAGCGAGCATGTAAGCAATTCGGGTCGACTCTGAGTAGAAGCAGGACATGACCTGAAGATGGGGAGGAGAAGCCAACCCCCTCACTCTTCCTCTCCACCAATCCCCTACCTTCCTAACTAATCATGCATATTACGTCCATGCAGTATAATCTCTGCAAACAGCAGATTGCGGGATTAGCCCATCAGTTGTGCAACCCAGATCCCAATTATATAAAAGTTGATTTCTCCAGGCCAACGGGCCGATTTTTTACCCTCTACTTACGTCTCACTCGTTGACCTTCTCGCAGCTGGTGAGGGCGCGTCCAAATTATGGCCACGTGACAGGTGGCTGCGACCGAATTAAACCAATGACCTGCCATCTGCTGGCAGGTAATACGGTACTGTCTAGAACTCATGATTGGCACTCCCTGATGATTGGCAACAAAAGTTATCAGAATAGTGCAATTTTAAAGAAAAGTTATCTTGTAATTAACACATACTTTATTAAAACAAGGGATGTAGTCAACAAAAATAGTTGCGTCACAGCATTACCACTAACTTACATAACTTTTTAAGTACCAGTACATCATATTGTAATTTTAAAGGCAACTCAGACCACAGTAAGCTGCTTGAAAAACATTCAATTCATGGAAGCAACAATATTGCAATTTATCTAATTCAACTAACATATGGTACGAACCTGAGGATTGCGCAATGCTCATACAGCACACAGCTTTTAACTCTTGAATCACTTTTGCACTCTACAATCATACAGAGTGTAAAATATTTTGTCAGCCAGTTTAAAACTTTCTATATTTGTATATTTTGGTCCAAGCAGCTGTTTATAATAATCGATCATCTTATGCTAACATTATCACTAACAAACTTTTGTCAGCAGCAATCAAGATTTAAATTTAACTTTAATTGAACAGCCATAACTCACATTAATCAACATAAGAGTTCAAATTGTATCAAATTTTAAATAGTACGGAATGTCAAGCTACAGAAAAAAAACAACATTGAAAGACATCAAATCTTTTCACACATAACAAAAATTCATTGTAGAGGTCCATCCATAAATTACATAATATCACTTTGATGAATTTTAATTCACTTCCCTGCAAGCACTGCAACTGCAATTAAGTTTCAACAATAACCTGTCCTGTCCCCCCACCTAGAAAAATTCAGCATCACTTTGATGCATCTCAGTAGAAAATGGCAGCAGGAGTAGTGATGACGAGTACTTTAAAAAGCAGCAACTGCCGCTGAAGTCTCAGAGTGCTTAGAAAAACATGTTTAAATTCATGTGGTTAGTGTAGCATTATTCAGGTTAATTCAGTGTGCAAAAAGACCAGTCACGATCCTCACTCCCTAATTCATGGATGAACCTGCTAAACAGTATGAACATTCACCTGCTGTATGACATTTCTAACTGGCTGTTTCCACAATCATTATAGCAGTCCCTGTTGTGTTCAACTGTTACATCTGTCTTGTAGAATAACTTGAAACAAAGAAACATGCGGTAGGACAACATTTAATATGTTGCCTACAAATATGACTCGGAAAACTCAAAGTCAGTGGGAGAACGTGTCTGAAAGGAGACGACAATGCCTGAATCCAAATTTGGTTCAGGCAAGATGTCTTCCCCATCACCATCTCTTTCCCCTCCTCCTCCTCCTCCCTTGTTCCCTCCATCTCCCCCTTTAGCCCCTTTCTTGCCCTTCTTCTTTCCTCCCTCCAGCCCCTCTTTGTTTGCCCCTGGACCGGAATCAGCTGTCTTCTCACCCTGGGTCTGTTGCTTGATTGCCTCACGCTCCTGCAGCTTCAGCTTCAGCATCCTAATCTTTTCTTCTTTCTAAGTGTTAAAAATGTACTTGCTTAGCAGTTACGTACTATATTTTTGAGCACATGCTGCTCACTTACAGTTGCTATGAGCTTCTGCAGCTGCTCATTTTCTGCGAGTAATTTTTGGTATTTTTCCTCTTCTTCTTTGGAAGTGCTCGTTTCTGGGTTGTACTTGGATTCTGCCTTTTCTCTAGGCTGATGAATCACCTCCATTATCTGCAAAGGACAGAATAAATCAAACCGTTTCATATGAAGTAAAGAATTTTACAATCTGCAGCCCGTGCGGCATAAATAATGTCACTCTGAGATGGTAGAAGTTAAAATCTTACCTTAGGTACAAAGACGAGTGCCATGCTGATAAAACAACAGAAGATGATGGCCAGGGCCACAAAAGCAAAGCTGGCATCCTGCTGTGAGGAAATAACCAGGGTCACTGGGGTGGTGATGAGGCAAAGGACAGCCACATTGTAGATGGCCATCCCAACATAGCGTGAGTCGTTGATGTGCTTCACTTTCAAGCTGCGGGTTTCATAGGCCAAGAAGAGGCCAAAGAGGAGCATGAGGCCCTTGTAGCCATAAATGACACCAAGCCAAATCGTGTTATGGGCACTCTCACAGTGCTCCAGCTGAGGCCGCTCCTTCATATCTTCTTCCGTGTCCACAGGGTCTTCCAGGGCAAAGATCTCAATTGTGCGACGAAGGGGGTCAGAGATCTGCCAGGCCATCAGCAGTATCACATCAAGAATCAGGAAGCCACCCACCATACAGTAGAGCTTCCAAGGCTGGATCTTTTGCTGATCAGAAAAGAAGAGCCAATGGTTATTAATTGTCAGACGCCGAGGCTTGTTCAAGTTCAACGTGCCAGAAGTGTCAGAGAAAGTTAACTGCAGATGAATAAAACTGCATTTACTTCAGTTGAATTCAACATACTGCTAGTGCAAAATCCTTATAACCATCCTACATAATTCAATGTAGGGGGTTTTAGTGTGGATGGAGATAACACTGGGAATAATCAATTCTTTTAAAAATTAAAAAGTAAAAAGTGTAAAAAAATCTAGAGAAAGAAGGAGCAAATAAAATATGGCCCAGTGACACGTGAATACCATGTATGTTTCAGCAGCTGATGCAAACAGGTCCATATTTTATTTGCATTGGTTTGGTGCTCAGTGTTCATGGTTACAGGCCATCACCCTAATGCAGAATGGTGCCTCTATTTGAACATTTTTGATTGTTAAAATTATGAGAGAAAAAATTGTAAAACCAACTAATAATAATATTCAATATAATATACCACATGTGACGCTTCCAGACTTACAAACTCAGCTGCATGGGAAGTGACATTAAAAATTTGTTTAAATGGTGTGAGGGTCCTTTGCCTCAATCACTAGAAAAAAAGTTTATGTAATTGAAAAGTGTTTCACAACATCCCCTGATGCATTCCACTGCACATTGTTTCTCTCACCTAATTAGCTGTAGGAAAAAATATGTGCATTCGATCAGTCAAAGCGATAAAACACCAATATAACCATGCAACCTTATAAACACATTAGTTGTACAAACTGCAGGCAGTCTGTGGCATGTGCCTGATTACAAAACATACATGTTAGCCCTTCAAATTTTGTCTGGTACCATCATTTCACATATATACAGGTCATATCAAGTGTATAATCCCAAAGATTTATGGAATTTATAGTGGCATCCAAACTATTCCTGGTTTATAATGCTAGCTTTTTCTCTCCACTTGACTACACAGACCAAAATCAAATAGTCTTAATACTAATTAATAGTTGGGCTAGTGCACCGCCCATTTTTAACGAGCATCTGGCATGGTACGTTTATTGCTTTTTAAGGTGTACCAGCTTTTTGTTGGTCCTTTTCCATAACGCCCGGGTACCATGAGCGAAGGAAGGCTGATTGGGAGGGGATGTGCAAGTGCAATGTCTCAAATGGTACATTTTGTGAACTCCCCTGGGTGGATTAGTCTGTCGGAGATTCCACCCTAAACGTAGCCAGAGACGACCCAACTCTGCACGAGATAAAGGGGGGAAAGCCCGGGCTTGGGATTGAACCCAGGACCCTGACATCTGTGGGCGCGAACGTCACCGCAGAGCAACTCTTCCTCCCCAGATTAATACCAATTATTAATATTGAACGGTCATTTAATGTTATAGTTATTTCTTTTAGTATACGTAAGACTTAACTCAAGCTGATTTCCTATTTGATAATAATCATTAGGAAAAATTGTTGCTTCATAATAATTGACAATATTAGTTATGTTCTGGGCCCCTGCAATGCTTTGGTGGTAATAAGAAGTCCTCTTGGTGGTAATGAAGTACAATATTGTGCAATGTGAATGAGATGGCTGTAAGCATAAAATCTGCATGAGATGTGGATAAAAATCAACCTAAAGCAAAAACGATGAATTAGTTGCAAAACCATTTTAAAAATAGCACTTGCAAAAGGCTGGTGTGAGAGTAGTATGATATGAAAAGGTAATGTCTGAGATATTAATTTGCGTAATCCAAGAACAAAATGTAATGTAATATTTATCAGGATTTATCAGATAGCTCATCATGAATCATGCAGAATAAAAATGTAATTCGTATGATTTTGTCAAAATAAACTTCTGAAGAAAATAATGTAACATTTTATTAATGATGCACAAGATCTTAAGACATTTATAGAGCGGATGAAATAATTTCTGAAGAACTTTCGCAATAACTGAAGCACAATGCAAATTGTGTGCAAGGCTGGCGAAGCTAAAAATTCATAGTTTGGCACCAACTAACTGTGCATAAACTGTACTGATGAGATCAGTGTGAATATGCACAGCACGTGGCATCTATTGATAAAAAGAAACTTAAAAGTGAATGATGAGCCAATGAATAAAACTGGCAATAATTTACCCCAAGATGAAGTCGAAGCAGAGATACAGTTTTGTGAGGACGATGAGCATTTGCAGATGTGCCCTGAAAGAACAGAATACCTGTTAGCATGATAATAAATCATGGAACACACACTCAAAATGACAAGAGGTGTTGCTAACAAGGCTTCAGAAAATTACACTAAAAATGCACGTGATTGGGCTCTCATTGTTAACAAAGTGCAGGGATGCACAACACTGTTGCAAAAAAAACCTATTGAATATCACTTATATGCATACATGATTAATGGGAATCTTTAAAAATTAGCAAAACTTTGCGAATGTGGTCAATGAAATCTTAGATCAGCATTCAATGCAGGTATGCAATTCATTCATTCTTCACAAAATGATGCACTTGTAATCAGGTGGAAGCTCCAGGAAAATGAAGAAAATGTGAACTACAAAACAAAAATTAAAAGTGAAAATGGACTAAACATTATACAGTATACTGACTGGTGTTGCGATGCTTGTGAGTGGCACTAATCAGCTGCACTTATTTCTATACAACCTTTGCAACTTTTACTGATTACAACATCTACTGCACCTGTGCACACCACCACAACTAGTGGTATTCAATCGAGATGATGTACAAAATGTGACTGCAAAAAATTTGTGATCTGTAATAAACCTACAAAGAAAACTGCATAGTGGTAGCATTGTCAGCTTGTTGTGCAGGTTCATTATTTTGCGCTTATGCAGTTACAAAAATTCAAACTTGTTGGAGACAAAACCATAAACCAGAAGTACATACATGCCTGCAGTGCTGAAGGTAGGCTACTGGCTATGTCATATATTGAGGTGAAAATATCATATTCCATGTACAGGATGTACCGTATTTAAGAAGAGAACTGACCAGGGAATATCAAACTCCAGCTTTTTACATCCATGAATTAGTTCGTCAGAGTGACAAGTTCGTGCAAAGACACTAAGCAGCAAGGGCAAGAAGGAATTGTTTTTCGAATTGATTTAGTTTTTGAATAATGAATTTCATAATTTAGCTCATACCCATGTAGGTAAAAATGTTACGTTTCCTCACAAAAAACATAATCTCAATGTCTGCAGGCTTTGCATTTTGTTTCCTACCCTAATGCACCCAGCAATAATTTCCACCTCCTTTTTTGAGTTCCAAATAATTACCCTGATCAGTCCACACATAAATACCACTCAATTGCTTATGCAAGTCTTCAAGTAGTGTACAAACCTTGGCCTCACTCTTGGACTTGGTGGTGAGGCGATGTACCCTCCACACCTTACTGAACATGGACCCATAGGCGAGGGTGAATCCAATGCATAGGATGCAGCTCCTTGCCTGACAGATAATCGGGAACATTCCCTCGGATACAAACTGGCCATCTAGACCCAGTAGAAATACGGAGAGTAGGCACAGCATCACTCCCATCAGCATCAGGGTATTGCACACCGGATGTGAAAACTGAATCACTCTGAAATGATTCATCATCATTGGATTCACATGCGATATCAAGAGGGCCTTAGAAATTTAGCTGTGATTTTGTTATGGGCATTAAAAATCTCCTTCTCTCCTTATCACACATCTCTAGCTTACAGTTAGTGTTGGGCAATTCCACGAAAAAGCGGACATGGGGTGCGGTTCTTATATCTTGACGCAGTTGGAATCTGAGTGACTAAAACCGAAGCATGTGGACCATGGTT
>KZ538136.1:103759-117662 GCA_000934665.2 Catajapyx aquilonaris | reverse complement strand
GGTCATCTTCAGAAGGCTGGACCAAGGGAATGTCAGGCTGGTCTGGTATGAGAGGAGTCTCCTGATCTATGAGGACTGCAGAGGCTACGTCCTCTTGGTCATCTGCAGAAGGCTGGACCAAGGGGATGGCAGGCTGGTCTGGTCCGAGAGGAGTCTCCTGATTTATGTATACTACAACGACCAAGGGGCGGGCAGGCTGGTCTGGTATGAGAGGAGTCTCCTGATCTAGGAGGACTGCAGAGGCTACGTCCTCTTGCTCATCTCCAGAAGGCTGGACCAAGGGGACGGCAGCCTCGTTGGATAGGAGAGGAGTCTCATTATCTATGAACATCGCATCGGATGTGTCCTCTTGGTCATCTTCAGAAGGCTGGACCAAGGGAATGTCAGGCTGGTCTGGTATGAGAGGAGTCTCCTGATCTATGAGGACTGCAGCGGCTACGTCCTCTTGCTCATCTCCAGAAGGCTGGACCAAGGGGACGGCTGCCTCGTTGGGTAGGAGAGGAGTCTCATTATCTATGAACGTTGCAGCGGATGCGTCCTCTTGGTCATCTTCAGAAGGCTGGACCAAAGGGGTGGCAGCCTGGTCGTATAGGAGAAGATTCTCCATATCAGTGAGGACGGCAACGACTGCGTCCTGTTGGGGGATGACAGCCTCATTCAGTAGGGGAGGCTCCACGGCGTCCTGGTTGACAGCGACGTGCCCTAGAATGTTGTCACCATGATGAGCAACATTCTCGCTTTGTGGAATATCAAGGCCCCCATCGTCAAAATCGTCAACCAGTCGGTCGGTGTGGCCTGGCTCAGGGTTCTCACCCTCCACATGCTGTTGTTGGGGGATGGCAGCCTCGTTGAAGATGGGAGGCTCCACTCCCTCATGGTTGACAGCAGCGACTTGGCCTGGAATGTTGTGACCATGATGATCCTCATTATCGCCATCATTAAAACCTTGCGAGCCCTCAATGTCGACGTCTAAATCGTCAGCCTCGGCATCCATGTCATCATCGTCGATGTCGCCTGAAAGGTTGTCGCCATGATGTGCCATATTCTGGCGTTGCGGATTCTCCAGGTCCTCAAGAAAGACGTCAAAATCGTCATCCAGTTCTTCGGCGTCGCCTGGCTCAGGGTGCTCAGCTTCCACATGCTGCTCCATGAGGGCCCGCGAGTTGAACATCTGCCAGCAATAGATGCACCTGGTTCTGCCCCGAAAGTAGTCTGCTACCCTGAAGAGGACGTTGCAGATCACATCTGCTTCGTTTATATTCGGCTGATCAGCCATCTTCTCAGCGATACCATGAGGGAAAGGATATATTTGTTAAGTGGACATAATGACAGGGTCAAATTATTATTAGTCTAATTAGTAATATTGCGGTATTATTCTGCTTTTAAGGGCCCGGCTAATAGGAACATACCTATAGTCCTCCAAGAACTCAACCGTTGATAAATGTCAACAATGTCAACAACCCGTTACTTTGCAACCTACCAGTTGGCACAACTGGCAACCAACAATGCAATATATTAAATTACCTACGTCACTATGTGTCCAGACTGTGTACTGGTCCTCCATCACCACCTATTTTCCCCCTCCTGCTAATTATGGCATTCCTGTCACTCTCACCCTCTCCTCTGTATATCGGGTCTTGATCCCGCGTCCTTCTTCCAACCCTTTTCCTGCCCCTACGTATAATATTCACGTATCTCTATATCTATAAACAAGGATGTTTGTTTGTGAGTTTGTTTATCCCTTATAGAAATTCCGGGGAAGGCCCATTCACGGCCTTAAACTAGCTCATCGGGGGTTACATTTTTCGAGGAATTTAACGCCGCATGTTTTAGCTCCCGAAAATGAGCCTAACTCCCACAACATCCGTAACGCCACTCACTGCGCTCTTTAACAACATTACCACATTTCAAATTTCCATGGAGATGTCCTCACTACAGAGTACAGAGTAATTCGTGAGATTTTGAAGACAAGAATGGGGACTAACTACACTGTTTTTGTTTGTGAGCATTCCAAGGCAACTCAAAAAGTGAGAAGTTCCAGAATTGCATTGTCGTGACACCAGATAGACCCATTTACAGGTAATGCAAAACTTTGGCTTATTGCTTTCAATGCAACTACACAATGACCCATAAGGACAGTTTTAAGGCAGTGAATAGGGGCATTCCCCTGGATTTCTATAGAGAACAAACACCCACAAACAGCCCCCTGACACAACGATACGATAGTTTAATATCAAAGGCTACGCTAGGCGGGGAATTTGGCGCTGGCGCGCCTCCACAGCCGGCTACTGATGCCAGCCACTCGAATCCTACTCTGCGAACGCCCTCCGAGGAAAGAACGGTTTGGGTTGGTTCCGAATGCGGTCAACCCGAACCGACCCCCCAGTAGCCGGCTTTGGGGGCGCGCCAGCACCAAAATCCTCATTTTATATTAAACAACCTTCAACATATGGCTAGGCTGGATGTGTCAGGGGGCTGCCCACAAACATCCTCATTATTTTATGGATATAGGCCTACCACCAAAACATACCCGGGCAACGCCTGGTAACCTGCTAGTAATACGTATAAACGTAAAAGGTGACTTGAGACGCGGGCATTGACTTCCCCCGAGGTGATTGACCGTCTGAGTGATCGTGGCCTACCTTTGTAAGGGTTGATTTTGGATCCCTTGAGTGGTAAAAACGAGGACCTTATGGAGCTTGTAGAAACGCTCCCTTCTAGCTCGAACAGCGGCCCAAGACTGTTTACAACTTGCATTGCTTAGTTACGTAAATCCATGGTAATTTTATAATATTGTCCAGAGATCTACCAATCATTCCTGGCTTGAAGGGATCATGATTACTGTCCCTGATTGGTCATGATTGTCAGGTGACGATATTCCTCCGAGCAGAATGCATGTTCCCATAGGCATACCAACCAACCACCCAAAAAACCATAATCTAAGCATAAAACTGACCTGTATCACCTGATATGATGCAATAAAAATTTCTTTCCAGCCACAGTTTCTTTGAGAGTAACAGAGAGGGGGTCCAAGGGACTTAGGCAGTGAACAACCATGCATACGTACTGTATGCCGGGTGTTCATATAGTAGTTTACCAATCAGATAAAAAGTTAAACTTACAAGTAAGTTTGTTCATATTATTTTGCTCTTGCTGCTGGAGTTGTGTAATTCAGGCTTGATATCTGGTATTGTTTACATGGGCAAAAGATGTGTTAGTAGCTTCAATATATTAGTTTCATATCACCTTTAGTGTCAATGGTTTTTGAAGCTAACTTCTTTTGAAAGTTGCATATATAATTTTTTGAATTAGATAATCTTACTAATGCCGGGGCTATAGTGTGGAAACCGGGGGTAACTTACTCGTGGATAATTTCTTGTTTACTGTTACCATTATACTGTACATATTTTTTCGTAGTAGCTACTCAATGGGTTAGTTATCTCCGGTGTCCAGACTAGGCACCTGAAACAATATGAAGCCTCAAATGCAGATTGAATCAAGTCACATTTGACTGATTTTGTGATGTGAGAGTTCGAAATTTGTATTATCCATTATGTGACAAATTATTACTTTCACATATTTTTATGTGGGGGTTTAATTAAGCACTAAGAAAATCTAGAAAATATCATTTATTCGAACACGGACGGATCTCGGATAACTTTTTTCCAAGACAATAACGCATCTCAAGTGTCTGATCAGGGATCGAATGAGGGATCTCAGAGATGGTATAACCGTGCCTTCTGACACACTGATCCTTTGTTTTTAGAAGCTAAATGGCGATGGATTAGCCTACTATTACTTGATAATTAATATTATGTGATTATCATTATTTTATCATGTCTGCAGAATATATTGCAAACTTAGGAAGTAGAAATGTTAACATTGCACCTGTACTGTAAGATAAATTTGCCTTATATAACAATATAGTACAGGGTACATGATTGTGTAGTTTATATACCGTATACAGTATACACTATAAATTAAATGTGTCACAGCGTTGTGTTTCTACTTGGTGAACCACATAAAATCACGTCATAGATAATTAAGCAATTTTGTTGTTTGCCTAGTTTCGCACTATTACTCGTACTAAATTATTTGCTCGACTTTTAGCTTACTACATATAGACTACCAAAATAATGAAACAGTAATGTAAACGGGGTTTCCAATTGACACAGTAGTTTGCGATTTTTTGAGACTAAGCTGATTATTTTTAAGCAGTTGTTTTGGAACAGTTACTTTTATAGGCTATCAAATATATCCGCTGATTATATTCGATTCAATGGAAAGCATCCTAGATGAGGTTTCGTTCATGCCCTCGGAGAAGTGTTTTCTGGCCCGGAAAGCGAGCGTAAATGACCTGATATGTGTGGCGCATTTGCATCTCACTCTGCTGTCTGTTTATATGCGCGCAAAGGGAGTTTCCCCTCATAAAGCAAACAAGAGCAAGGTATATACAATAATTAGTCTATACCTGGCGAATAAGCCACCTAAAAAGCAATTGCGCCAATACATCTCCTCCCCTCTGACTGGCTTCATAATTGGCAATTTCATCATTTTAAGCCTGCAGAACCACATGTACTCTTGCTCTCTGACCAGAGGAGTGATGACCCTCAATGTCCAAAAGTGGGCTTTTCATATCCATTTATCCCTTTTTGCCGATGTGCCGCTACAAGGGTTCCTGCGCCTGCGCCAATCCTATCGTGAGTGTTGGGTGAACACTGATGTTGAAGATACAACACATGACTTTCCCCCTTCCTTGAACTTGTGTATTTATGATGAACTGTTATTTTTGACCAATTGTTACCAGTTTGTTGCATTTTTCGCTGAATACGCCTCTCAGAATGGCCGAAAAAGCTTTCAATCTCTTAATAGCATATTCTCATAACCCAGCATAAAAGTAACTCTTCCAATGTAACTGCTTAAAATAAGAAACTTACAAGGGAAGTGTAAGTGTTGTCCATGGAGTTTCTGAATGAAACTTGGCACAATAATATAGGCAGGTAAGTTATTAAAGAAAATGCAAACAATTTAGGCGAATGCCCACAAGGTCAAAAGTTATGACCTCTCGAACTCACAAGGGACACTTTCCAAAGTCTCACCGATTTTCTTGAAAATCGGTACATTGGTAGGCCACCACAAGGGATGAAAAACCCACCTGAAGTGACCTACTCAAAATGACCCGGTGACCCCTTTTTGGGGGGCAGAGGTCAACTCTTATATGACGAAAACTCACCCATTTTCTTGAAATTCGGTGCATTGGTAGCCCCCAAAAAGGGGTCACCGGGTCAGTTTGAGCAGGTCACTTTAGGTACGTTTTTCCTCCCTTGGGGTGGCCTACCAATGTACCGAATTTCAAGAAAATCTGGGAGTTTTCGACATTTAAGAGTTGACCTCTGCTCCCCCCCAAAGGGGTCAACCGGGTCATTTTGAGCTGGTCACTTTTGGTGCGTTTTAATCCCTTGGGGTGGGCTACCAATGTACCGATTTTCAAGAAAATCGGTGAGACCTTGAAAAGTGTCACTTGTGAGTTCAAGAGGTCATAACTTTTGACCTTGTGGGCATTCGTCTAAATTGTTTGCATTTTCTTTAATAACTTACCTGGATATATTATTGTGCCAAGTGTCATTCAGAAACTCCACGGACAACACTTACACTTCCCTTGTTATAGCGCCAAAAATGGCTAACCACTAAGGGTTGGTTGGTTGATTGGGAGAGACAAATCAACTAAAGCTAGCTGGAATAGGAGAGAACGAAAAATATTTTTGGACTGTGGAAGGAAACGGGAAGAACCCCGAGAAACCCAAGCGAACACGGAGAGAACCTCTCGAATCTCTTTCCATATGAGAAGGAACTCCTTCCACCACGGGGATTGGACTCGGTATATCTCAGAGATGGAAGGCTGTGGCGCTGGCTACTACACCACAGTGCTGCCCTAACATGACCACTAAGGGCATTTCAACTGGAACACCCTATATGCAGTAGGCCTTATAGTGTACATTAGGATTAGTTATAACCTTAATTACCTCATTTTATAGGCACTAGTGTAAAATTGCACTCAACAGCTAAAGGGTATAACTTTATCTATGCAACACACCTGTTAGTGCCGATTTCGGAATCAGTTCGGTTTAGGAGGGTAGCCTACATTAATTTGGTATACAGTACATTGTTGGCACTCGAGATGTAGCGAATCCCGTTGTTCTGTCATATTTATTTAGATGGATGTCTTCTTGCATCACAGCGTCAACACCGAAAATAATATTGATTTTTGTAATGATCCATAGCTACATAGTATAATATGTATGTTGGACTGAAGGGCTCATTTCTGGGTGGCCCCTCTTATCAATTTTCCTTTAAAGTATATGTAACAAAATTTTAATAGCCGGATATTGCTTTATCAACAGAAGACAAATGCAACATTCGTCATTGAATGAAATGTATTTATGTGTGTCAAATGATTAAGATTCGGTTGCACCGGTTGCAGAAAAATTTGTCAGCGCAAAAAGAGCCAGAAAATTCTGCTATTTATTGTTGAGAGTAGGCTATAATTGTTGACAGTAATGTAACTCCAGATGGGGTGTTATACTGACTGGTGACGTTACTCGAGTTCCCGAGTTCGGGTTCAATTCCCGCCCTAGTGGGAACACGTTGTTGCTGCCGGGTGGGGAGGCGATCTTGCGCTGTCCGAGGTCAATCCCCATGGGTTGGTGGGAGGCTAGCTCATGCCAGCCGATTAGCCCTTCGGGATGGAATAGTGGAGGGGGAGGCTAGCTCATGCCAGCCTATTAATCCCCGGGTTGGGGTGGTGTAGAGATTTATATATCGGGGTGGTGAGGAGGCTAGCCAGAGGCCAGCCGATTAGCCCTCGAAGGTAGTGGGGAAGGTTGAGGAGGCTAAGCCTGGGGCCAGCCGATTAGTCCTCTAAGGAGAGTGGGAAGTAAGTAACAACGCAGTAGTTTGGTTTCACCCTGACCACTGGTGAGAGCCGACCCGAAGAACTGAATAAGTCAAGAGCTTGGATCGGACTCCCAGAACAGTTGGTTGTTGGTTGGTTGGTTGGTGGGTTGGTTGGTTGGTTGTTGGTTGTTGGTTGGTAGGAAGGGTTACCCAGCTTGTTTGGCTCTGTCTGAGTCGAGCCTTGGCAGCCGGGGGTAGGAGAGGAAGGTGTGGGATTGCAAGGTAGTGGGTGGGTTAGAAGGGTGGGGGAGAGAAGGGCTGGCCCCGGCTGTACTGCAATGCCGGGTCCAACCCAGGGACGGGGGTGGGATATTCTCCCAAGCACCCCGTCCAACCAAGAAATGCGAGTCAGGTTCGAGGACCGCTCGAGGAAGAGAGTACCGTCGCTGGCGAACCAGCCGGGACCTCAAGTAATATGATGTAATATGATGAAAGTAATATACTGTATGAAAGTAATATGATAACTCCCAGAACAGGACAAGCAGCCTTGTATTTATACTCAATAATAATTCTGGGTAAGTGGCGTCATTTCAGTTTTTGCTTGGGGGGGGGGGCAAGATTTTTAAAGGGATGACCAGAGGGCTGAGGCTTAGGTTATATCAGCGCTTCTCANTCATATTTCCCCCCCCCCCTTTCCCCCAGACCAAAGAAGCCCGCCGCAGGCGATTTTTTTTTTGTTCCAGGTCACACAAGCTTAGTTGAATGGAATGACTGACAAAGTACAGTAGAATCCTCCTATACTGTAAGCACATCGGATATAAGCAAGTAGAAATGTGGCCAGAAAGGTCGGTCCCTTCATATTTCCAGCAGTGCCAATGTACAAGTGCATTTGAATCTGGATATAACAGACGTGTCTGCCATTTTCTGACTGCACAAATCATTATTCAGAACTGCACATTTGGATTTTAGAACTACACAAATTGTGTAGAACGTATCCCCTCCTTATCACTCAGAAATGAACTATTGTTCATGATTTTCCCTTTTCCACTTTTAGTTTACTCCTTATATTACATGTGGGTAATTTATGTGCACGTGCTGTTAATATGACGTTAGTGCAAACAATTTTTTTTTTACATCTCAAACTCATTGCCCCCCCCCAATGACGCCACTGTTCTGGGTGCATGTGATTGGCTACATTTCTAGGGGTGGCTGGGGTTTGGATGGGTGGGTTGGTCACGTGGGTTAACGGTCTTTTGGAAGGATCTGGAAAGATGACGAAGAGAGGGTGGAATGTTGGGAAGGGTGTGGGAGTGACGTAGAGGGAGGTGGTGAGGAAGGTGGTGTATTTCAGGTTTGCCCCCTGGGGTAGAGTCGCAGGACAGGGGGTCGGAAGGATTGGGACTTGGGAGGGATGTGGAGGGTGGAATACAAAAATGTGCAACATAAAATAAATAGATACAATAAGTCCATTGCTGAGGTACGACAGTAATATGTAACAAACTTTTCTAACTCTTTTTGGGTTGAAAAACCTTTCTGGAATAGGTGCAACCGGACTTAGGACTTAGGAGCATATATTTATGATTTGATATGTCTCCTACATGGCTGACTACCCCTTATAGAGGGAAAGTAATGATAGTTTGCGTTTATGTTTGCTTTATCTCACCTTCCTGTTTGCAAAGAATTGGTGGAATTTCGCGACCTGTTATAAGAATTCTATATTAGAATGTGCTTTGAAAGATAATTGTTGAAAGGATTATTTTATGTCTACCGTGACAGCAAGTTCTAATCACTCTCCACATCGTTATCGGTATCAACACGCAAGGCCTCAGGGGATGTTCTTTTTACTGACAATATAAATATTTTGTCGAACTGAATGACAGGCATTACTCAAATAGGATGAGGTCGCACAATTGCATTATAGAGAATTATACTAATGATCTAATAGATGGGATAGCAAGCTAGTTGGATGGCTCTCGTGCATTCAAGACAGGTTATTATCGCCAAATTGCAGCAAAATTGCGCAGATTTGATATTCTCTGATTAGCTAGTATTATGAATAATTGAGATTTAAAATATTTAAGAACAATTTTGAGAAAGGATGATGCAAATGATTAGGACTACTGGAGAACATGAAGTGCGTATATGTATACTTAATACACTTTACAATTCAAAAATGGTTGCTGACTGTCACTCAATGGTTAGGGAGATGGATGGGAGAGGGGGAATTCAAACATGATTTATTAATTGTGTCACTCAGACTCCACCCCCTCCCTTGCCGTTGCGTCACATGATTATTTTAAGTGGTAGGTATCTTGGTTTAAAATAGTTTATTTCATTTTGATCTTCATCATAATGGACCGGCTTAAAATCGCGGACATGATATTTTTCAAAACTATATCTCGTTAGGTGCTGGTTCAATTACCAATATCTACTTCACTCCTTCGCAAATTATATTGAAAGGTGTATAACCTGTAACTTATTCCCAGGAGGCTGCCTGATTTGTTCACGCCGACTCTTCGCTGGCAAGTAGCCCCAAACTAGAGCTTACCTGTTTACACACCTGTATACGCCTACACAATAGATGGGGGGAAGGGGAGGAGTTTAAGGCAACGTGATGGCTTATCTCTGAATCTATACGCTACGCTCGCAACCGAGCTAGACACGGAGGCGTAGAATGAACTGGAATGAAAGCCAGTTCCCGACACCTGGCTTTCTGACTGTAGTGGTTCTTCTCATCAGTATTTGCTCAATTATGGAGTTCACATTACAGTATTAATGAAACTGATTTCTTAGTTATTGATTTTGAGTAGGAAAGTTTGTACTGACTATTAATGCATGCGCCGTCCGACCTTAAAATGTTTAGTCTCCACGAGTAAAGAAAGATTTACCGTAAAAAGAAACAACAAAATGACTCTGTGTTCTGCCCAAATTAGCTCCATGGGCTTGGTGTGTGCATCAAAAGGTAATACATATGATATCCTCAAAAATCATCATCCCCCACATTCACTGCCTCCCAAAATCAACACATGCAGCATACACTAACTCTTTGGCTTTTGAAAATCATCATAACTCATTGGCTACAAAAAGGAAAACCAATATAAGATACTGGTTTCTAAATTTCCACAAAACAATCCTTAGTAATATCACAACTAGCTACGTATGCATTACTGACAAAATTATGTCTGCAATTAACAATTTGGGTCTACCTCTCTATAACGACAGCTAATATCCGATATTCTTCGAAAGAAAACAAAAAAATCATCTATACCCCTTATTTTTAATATTAGAGGTCACATGCCTAAACTGGTTTCTCATAATTCTTCTGTAAATTTCCAACAGACAGACAATAATATTACTCATTCTCTGATCAGATTGGCTACTCCTCTATAACGTCTGCCTATCATTTTAAAAACGCAAAACTCACAACTTGAAAGCCACTCAAAATCGCAAAAGGGCATAAAACTCAAACTACAGAAACATGTGAATAAAAATATCACCCCATCGCGTGAGCATATATTTATTTATTTATTTATTTAACCCCATTTGGAGAATCGGCGCTCCATTAGGGGGTGGGGGGGGGGGAATACCACCATTGGATGGGGCCAAGGATAGGCAAGGAAGGAAGCGGCTGTGGCCTGTTATACGGAAACGACCCCGGAATTATCCTGGGGGGACCGTGGAAAACCACAGAAAACCATGGTCAGGATCGCCGGCCACGGGATTCGAACCCAGGACCTCCCGATTAGCAGTCGGACGCCTTATCCACCATGCCAACCTGCTTCGGTGTGTGAGCATATATTAATATCCTATTCACAACTTTTAGTAATCCTCCGTGCACAGTCGGAAAGCCCCTAAGGGAGAAAACATTTAACTCAGCCAAATCCGGCCGAATTTGATGGAAAAACAGCTGTTATGAATTTATTGTAGGTTATTTGTTGTCAACAATTAATATTACAAGATAAATCAGGCCGGAGTTGTTTTACTTAGTTTGGCTCTCCACTCTCTAAATAAATGGTACAAATCTCGTCTCTAAAACCTTCTTTGAAGTCTTCCTTAATTTAAATGGCCATCCAATATAGACTACATTTTAGACCCATGATGCTATAATTAACTATTTTCACGCGAATGTTTAATATTGAGAATGTACGCTCCAGTGCCTGGATGACTCAAGGCTCCGTGGTACGCTCCACTTCGTCTACAGACAGCCTTATTCCGGATTATGTGGTTTATTTGTGATTGTATAAGAACGTCTTGTCTTATACAATATGAGTCATAGGCCTATTAGTTGGACTGAGGAAGCATAATTATCGTACATGTCTTACGTATTGTGGATGTTGCGTGTAGTAAAATAATTTACTGTGTCAGTTACATTTTTGAGTTCTTGTACTTGGGATTGGCTTTCTGTTATGTGATCTCGTCTCCAGCAGAAGCTCTTCTAAGGCCTTTGTTATCAATGTCATTAACTGAGGCGCTCTGAGGAAAAACAGCACATCCCAACGGACCTCCGATTCTGAGATTGTAGTGCTTTTGTACTCTCCTGCCATCTACCTCTCATGTACTAAAGTCCCAAATGAATTTGCATATGCCAAAGCTCACATATTCCACTTGTAAAATTCCGCAATGGAAAATCTAATCTCTTGCAGCACAAAAAGCCGTTTATCTCAAAATGAACTCCGGTTGGGATATGCCTTTTTTCCTCTGAGCGCCTCAACTGTCACGGGCAGCTCATGTGGCTATGGCTTGTCTTGGTTGCCTACCTACATGTATAGTACAGTAGTAGTACATGTAGGCATGCAACAAAATTCCTGCGCGGTTTCTGGTTCAAACTTAATTTATTTATTCCTCTGCCAATTCCTTTCACAATTTACACACTTATAGAATCATAAATCTCTATTGTTATTCTAATTACCAAGTATCTAATTTTCCTGGATTCTTAAAATAACGCTACTCTTTGACATTAAGGAAAGGGACCAAAGATATAGTCAAGGTCGGAACTATAGAGGAAGAGTATTATTTTCAAGACCCTGCAGCTGAATGTCGCGAAGAGGAAGACTCATTATTGCCTTCTTCAATACAACGCCCACAGCCTCATGTGGCCATACGGTCACGACTTTCGAGTGAGAGGTCTGAAATATCCCTACCTAACATTGAACCCAGTGTTTCCATTTCTTCGGCGCTCTTACAAAATCTATGGCTCCAAAGAAGTTCTCGTCGGGAAGAGATGAAATGTGCTGAGTATAAAGGAACGGACTCACATGAGTGGGGCATTGAAAACTTCTCTTCCTTTGAATGAAGTGCACAAATGTCTCCGGAAAAACTTTCAAAATATAGTACATAGGTAATGATATACGTATGTTCTGATTTGGCTATCTTAGCTGGGGAATTTTCTTTTAAATGAATGTGATAATTTTAAAATTAGGACATTTGCCTTTACACAAGAACAATAGCCTACAAGTGCTGCTGCGCACATTTTTACCTTTATGAATCATCTTTTCCGCTAATTGTACAAAACTAAAATTAATGCCCTCTTTTATTCCTTGACAGCGTATGAGTCTCTCCTGCACTTGCTTGCGTGATTTACCTATATTTTTCTTAACATCATGCTCTCAAATTTAGTTAAAGACCTCATTGATCGGAGAAAATACTTCCCACCTACTTACGCAAATGTGTCATTTGGTGGGCCCTAATTTTCAGCCAACCGCATAATTATTATCAGTAGGCTATGTCTAATGTGACAAAGTTACTGGTGCAACTGCTGAACTCTCTGTGGTACTAAGTTATGTCACTTACACGGATTCGGAAAGGCTCACTGAAGTCCTGTATTACTTGTTCGACTAGTGTATCTTGATCATGGTTGTAATGCATTTCTGGCACAGCCTAGAATATATACGTACTATGGGGCTCAAATGGTTTTGGCCACTTTATCCTGGTCTTGAAGCAACCCTTCACACACACACTCACACTCAGGAGAGCATTGCTATCCTTGTGAGGTTTTTCCAAAATTTAAAATTTAAAACTAACCTAACCTAACCTACAAGGAAACACGAAAATTTGGTGAAATATATTTTTGCTGTCTTTATGAGGTATTTTTTCGATTTTTCCCTATCCTTGTGAGGCGTGTGTTCACTATGAGGCAGGAAAACTACCTCGTAATGACAAAATTCCTCACAAGGATAGGAAAACGCGTAAAAAATACCTCACAAGGATAGCAACAACCCGCCTACACACCCACACACAGACCTGTCTTCACTAAGGTGTGGGGACGTGGAAACTGAACTTTTCGTAGCGAGTGTAAACTAACCTAACCTAACCTAACCTACCCTCCCCTGCCTACCCTACCCTAACTAACCTAGGCTGAGAGAAATGGACTTTTGTGAAACCCTGCAAAACGAAATAGTGGGGACATGTCCCCACTGTAACGGTGATATTCTCGTGGGTCAAGCTGTGGGGACCGAAAATGTCCACACAATTGGGTCAACGTCCCCAGAGTTACAGTAACACACCTTCCGACCCCAGACTTTATTGAAGACAAGAACACCTGCTAAACGTGAAGCCTGTGCGAAGGGTTGCTTCAAGACCAGGATAAAGTGGCCAAAACTATTTGAGCCCCATAGTACTTTATAGGACTACATATAACTAATGTTTATCTCCATAGGGCCCTCGTTCCGACAACACAATATGGTTGCATATACTGTATACATTTCTGACGTTTTCAGCGCCGTTTTACCTACCGCCCGAGGAGGTCGGACATGATGAAGGCCCCACATTGTTCAATATTTATTGATAGAAAAATTAAGCATAGCGCGTAAGAAATTCTGACGAGAATATGTCATAATTATATGCATTATCCCTAATGTAAATCGGGATATGGACCCCCACCGCCCGGTAATAACTAAGTTATTATACACTACTTGGTACTGTTACGTACATTAGGGTGACAAGCCAAAAGCCTAGTGAACCTTCCCTAAAACTTTCATGCAAAATGGGTTCACCTGCTGGCAAGGGAAAT
>KZ538136.1:91122-103700 GCA_000934665.2 Catajapyx aquilonaris | reverse complement strand
CCCCCCCCCCCCCCCCCCCCAGGGGGCGCGCCCCACAGTTTGAGAACCGCTGCTTCAATGTTATTTTATTTTAAAAATATTATATAGAAAGTTATGGCCGCCCTTTGGCAATTACCTTTTCTGCATGTAGTGGCAAATCAAGCGGTCACCAATTTGCTTTTCTTTGTGATCTCCCCGTAATTTCTTATTATTGTATTTGAGAAATATTTTTTATTGCAACTCGCGGCCGCCCCTACAGGGCGGCCGCCCCTAGGCCAGTGCCTATTGTGCCTAATGGGAAATCCGCCGCTGCACCCACGTAAACCCAAAAGTGATGATAAAAAAATAAGTGAATTGTATTGCTGATTTCCAGTGGTGCCAACTGGCGGGTTCCAAAGTAACAGGTTATTGCCAGTAAGTAATGGTTGAGTTCTTGGAGGACTAGGTATGTTATAGTATTAGGAGTTATAATTAGTTAACGCGAAAGGTGACTTGAGACGCACGCATTGACTTCCCCCGAGGTAACACTGACCGTCTGAGTGATCGTGGCCTACCTTTGCAAGAGTTGGTTTTCGATCCCTCCAGTGGTAAAACGGAGGACGTTATGGAGCTTGTAGACACGCTCCCGTCTTATTCGAACAGCGATTCAAGACTGTTTACAACTTGCATTGCTTAGTTACGTAAATACAGGGTGTCCCTAAATGATTGTCAACATTTGAAAGTTGCTTAATTTCTATTAGATGCGGTGTGCAATGACAAGACAGACATAGAAGATGGTGTCAATGGTGCATATTAATATTGTTCAGAGAACTACCACTCATTCCTGACTTGAAGGGGTCATGGTTACAGGCGCCACAGCATTGGCAAGATGAGGGCATGGATGTCACTTGACCTAGCTGAACACCTTGCGACTGCGTCCATTTACTTTCTACCCAAAGCCTCACTTGCTCACTCCTGTCCAAGCATTAAAACCATCACAAATCGACAGTGACGTGACAATATTTCAAATGCCATCATCTCAGTTATTGAGCCAAAGTAGATAAAACTAACTAGAATTTCGCCTTAGAATGGCCCAAACAACATGCATGAGAGACAAAGTACGCATTTTTGCACCACCCTGTGGGGTGGCGAGGTGATGCATACTTCCTAAATATGTGCACAGGGAGTTTGGGTGTTTGAGGAGTTTTCCATAGTTTCTCAATGTTTGATCGGAGTTTCGTAAGGCCAAATTCAGGAAACTCCGGGAAACTCCCACCAACCACAATGTGTTGAGACAAAATTCACAGAGAATATGATCCGAATATTAATTATCAATTCCTCTAGGGACTCTCAGCAACCTAGTTACCGACTAATGGGCTTCAAATACGATGAATGAAATATCCTGGCAGGTATGCGTCCCTCCACGCGTCCTGGCCATTTTCATTTATATTTTAGGTGTTACCCCGCAATCCCATTAGGTGTAGCAGGCAATGGCCCAGCGATGGAAGTGTCGAAGTATTTATTCCCGCCACAGAAATACGTAAAAAGAAGAAGAAGAAGAATACGTAACAATGCGTAATAATAGCAAAGGGAAATATGAGAATGCGTATGATTTTTTTTCCCTCAGAAGTTGGTTCATTCTTGTTGAAGCAGAATAATATTGTTCCCACAAATGTAGAGACTGGGCGCCATTGCACGACGATATCTGTCGCGTACCCCCAAAATCGTGTTCGCGTACCCCAGTTTGAAAACCACTGGCTTAGACCCACCATATAGCTACGATCAAAGAGCTTATATAATTGCATCAAGAGAGGAAAAAACTGACCGTTTCCAAGTGTCGCCACTGTTTCAGCCAACGCATTTGGCTGTTGGTCCACTACGCGGCGCTACTGTCGTGTGGAATTTCCAACGAGATAGAATAGGATAGAGGCCGTATTTTTGATGCAATTTCCGGCCATGACACTTCACGGCAAGAACTTTGAAATTGCCGTAATTCTAACCCTGTTCTCCTCTGTGTACACTCCTGCCTCCTGGCGGGACTGGGAATAAAAGGCAGTGGTGAAAGCAACGAGGTATAAATAGGGTTAGAGGCCGTAAAGGTCCGCCATCTTTGATGCAATTGCCGGCCATGCCACTTCACTGCAAACGAGCATTGGTGGTATACAGAAGTAGACAGTATAGCGCCATGCCGGCCAGAGAGAAAACTAGCCATGAGTTTACCACCTCACGCGTGTTATTCCGTGAAGTGTCATGGCCGCTCAATTGCATCAAAGATGGCGGACCTTTAAGGCCTCTAACCCTATTTATACCTCGTTGCTTTCACCAGACTGCCATTTAATCCCAGCCCCGCCAGGAGGCAGGAGTGTAGACAGAGGAGAACAGGGTTAGAAATGCGACAATTTCAAATTCGCGCATGTTCTTGCCGTGAAGTGGCATGGCCGTCAAAGATGGCCGACCTTTACGGCCTCTATGCTATTCTATCTCGTTGGGAATTTCAATAAAATATGTTTTTTTAAAAAAATACAAGACGCCCATTATTAAGAGTTATAAAGATTAAAACTAACATATGTGAGGTCGTATGCGGTTACGACACTAATTTTTGGACCCGAAACTGATATTCGGCGCAGCTGGCCAACCTGTTCGTCCTCCGGCCTAGGGAGGCGAGTTTCTTCGCCGGTATTATGGCAGGGCTGGAGCCTCATGTAAAAACCATGTAACTCAAGATACTGGGTTTTTACTTGTAGGCCACAATTGGACTGGTCTTTTCAAGCTCTATCCACTGGTACAAACCACGTCTCTCTAACTTGTTTTCCTGCAAAGTTATTCAAGTATTTCAAGTATGATTTATGCAAGAACTAATGGCAGATCACGAACTTTGAGGTGCAATATCTCAAAATGGCCAAATCAGAGATACATGGTTTTTACATGAGGCTCCAGAGGGCCTATCCGCCCTAGCAGGTTGTGCGCCGCCCGCTACAGCTGTTCGCGCACTGGGGCTGGGATCACATTTTCTGCTGACCTCAAAGGAGCCACAGCTTTTTAATGACTGGTGCCGACTCATAGGAAGACATGACTTGCTTGTGACCTCTGAGGGTGGAACCGGGGTGGACCGTGGGGTGGACCTTCCTACCGAAGCTAAAGCCTTTGTGAGTTGCACTTCCCACCCGAAGCAATCAAGTTTTATGCTCGTTGTAATAATGAATAATGCATATGTATGTAAAACATGTAATATATGTGATATTTATCCTCTGCACACGTGTTTTGTGTTCAATATTTTTTTAAATCGGCGGGTATACTATTACGTATGACATATTTCCAACCACTGGGGTTTTTAATGCTATATTTCCGGCACTGCTTCGATCTGCCGATCAACCGTATTGTACAATACAGCCTGTAGTTTGCCTGTCGACTCCGCCAGATGGTAGGTCAGTCGATTGGAGACACCCAACGAGATAGAATAGGGTAGAGGCCGTAAAGGTCACGTGATCTTTGGCGGCCATGCCACTTCACGGCAAGAACATGCGCTCATTTGAAATTGCCGTATTTCTAACCCTGTTCTCCTCTGTCTACACTCCTGCCTCCTGGCGGGGGGTGGGAATAAATAAAAACGACCACAGACAGGCTTTTCTTCCTAGTCCGGTCAGGAGGCAGGAGAGGAGAACAGGGTTAGCAACACTACAATTTCAAAGTCCTTGCCGTGAAGTGGCATGGCCGCCCGATGGCCGCCATTTTGCTTCAAAGATGTCCGACCTTTACGGCCTCTACCCTATTCTATCTCGTTGGAGACACCGGTTGCTATGCTACCAGCTCGTTTTTCCCTCTCTTTATTATGCAATTATAAGCTCTTTAGCTACGATATAATCGAGGCGCTCAGAGGAAGAACGGCATATCCCAAACGACCTCCAATTTTGAGTTTGAAGTGCTGTTGTACTCTCCTTCCATCTACCTTTCATGTGCTGAAGTAGCCTACCAATAAATGAATTGGGACATGTCAAGGCTCACAATCATATTCCACGTGTAAAATTTGTCCATAGCTTCAGCTGCATGGTAAAGCAAAACACAAAAAGCCACTTTTCTCAAAACGACCTCCGGTTGGGATATGCCGTTCTTCCTCTGAGCGCCTAAATTATAAGCTTATTTAAAATGATCGCTTAGAACGCGTCTACCATCCCCCATAGTAACGTTACGTTTTTACGAATCCTGTCTATTCATATATAAAGCCCTTTCTGTGAGGTTATGTATGACTTGCAGGGGGAGGTGTGGTGGCCGAGATGGTAACGTCTCGGCTTGCTGAGTGAAAGGCCCCAGGTTCGATCCCCGCCTGGGGAACTTTCCTTTCACCTGCGTCAGGAGGGTCTCTGACCGGCACCAAGGAGGTGTCTGGCAACCTAACCTCCTGGGGAACAGCACATGACCCGTTTTCAGACGTGCACCTTGCACCCGTGTTCCCTCCCCAAAAATCCCTATCCTTTCCCCATGTCCTTTCATCCTTGCACCGGAGTTAGAAGAAAAATCAGAAAATTGAAGGAACAATGGTGGTATTCCACCCCCCTATAAGGGCCTATGGCCCTAGCACGGGGTAACGTAAAAAAATGTATGACTTGCAAAAAGTGTGGCATAAAGTACTTCACCTCTTCACATTTGATTTCGCATTATTTAGACTATTCACTTTCAATATATTACGAGCGTATTGTGTTGGCGCAACAAATACCCCTCCTTATTATGGATACCTATTTTTGATCATCATTGAGTTATTTAATATTATCGCAGGATGTATGTGTATGTGTGTTTGCAGGATGTATGACTGTGTAGTGTGTGTTCGCAGGATGTATGTGTAGAGTTGGCTCGCAGGATGTATGTGTGTGTGTGTTTGTTCATGTCATTATGTTCATTATCATCAAACTCATCGTAGCCTTTGCGTGTACCTGACCAGTCACCATAGGTTTATCATGTTCGGTCAATCGAGATGACATGGTGTTGTACACACCATGTTATAGCTGGCTACCCCACCTTTGGGGCAATGCCGTGAAGAAATTAATGAAAAAAATGAACGTGATATTATTCGTATTTTAGTGCAGATTTATTGCACGCAGAGGCATTTTCTGATTGATACATTGATACCATATTCATTCAGCACACACGTTGAAACTCAAGAAGCAACATAGCATTGTTAAATTCTCGAAAATGACAAAATGAAGTGGACTAAACCCCCTCTTCGTAACAACTGATTCAATATATTCTACCTATGCGTTTTGCGACGTTGTGGAGGTTTTGGAAATAAATTCTGGCTGCAGAGGATGATCTACCTGGCCGACAATTTTTCAAGCCCCAACGAATGAAACTGAGCGCTTCAAGGCAAATGTGCAAATCATGTGCAAGACAAAATCGAAGGAATGATCAAGAAATTTCCGTTTTGGGAATGTTGTGTACAAGGAAGCAACTCTACTTGCTTTCTAGTAAATGTCCCAAGAATTTTAAAGTGACAACTGAGGCCCAGGTAGGGTCAGCTTCCAAGCTGGAGCACAAGAATTGACAGGCGCAACAGTTTAGAAATTATTTTCCCGAGATGAACATGCCAATCAATTATTGGATCTGGAGTGTCAGATTTTTAAACCCCTCCCCAGCATGTCAGTGCAGAATCAGGAATAGATCAAAACTTCTACGAATGGAAGTTTGAAATTTTAATTCAATGGGCAAAAAATCATCGTGAAAAATTATTGATGTTGGGCTCAAAAAATGAAAGACTATCCGGGCCTGGAAACCTGTGCTCTGAAGAACTTAATACCATTTTCTAATTACCTAATTATGTGAAGCTGGTTTTTTTGGCATTAACGCCAATGAAAACAAAGTACAGTACCGTCATCGACGCTGTGTTGAGAAAGACCCAAGCCTTAAATTGGCGTCACTTGTCCCCAACATCAACCACAAGTGTGAAAGAATGAAAAAGCACACCCATAACACTAATTGACAAGTGCCCATAATTACTAGTATTTTCAGGTAATAGGTCGGAGTGGGGGTACAAACTGTCTTGACATAACTTACATAGGGGTACGCGACAAAAAAAAGTTTGGGAACCACTGCTCTAGGCGACTTTTAGGTATAATCAAGTAGTAATCTAGAAATTTTAAAAAGGTTGTGAAACACAAGAACGCTGTTTATTTTGCCATTTCCCATGTAACTTGCATGTGCATAATTATGTTGGCAGCAGTAATATTTGGCCTGCCTTAAGGCTCGTGTACACGAAGCCTTTGTAATAATATCGTACCTTGCGAAGCTATCTACCATTGGCAGTCCATACTGCAAGTTGGCAGCACCTATACCTTCTGTCCAAAAACCAATCTTCTCTTTATATACTGTGCCACACTCATATTTGCGACTTTTTCCCCCTCTGCCTCTTATTGCTTAGTCATGATTACTCGGAGGCAGCGATAAGGCTCTTCGCGCTTAGAGAGACTGATTCTTGTGAACCAACTAACAAACCATCACTTTGCTGAACCAAGCATTTCCTGTGGTAAATCCCTGTACTGTGGTAAAATGTTTACACAGAAAGGGACTAAGGGCCGGTTGCGTGACCGATGGTAGAGGCTGATCCGTATTATTCACATAGGAATAACCAATTTTACTGAATTTAGGATATTAATCATTAACCAGGCACTAAGTAATGACATTTGCAATAATAGAGGCAGTTTCTGCTTGAAGTTACATCCAGGACGACACTTCCCCACCACACTATTGCCACACTGACCAATGAACTACACCAACGTATCGCAGGCTGACCGGATACTAAAGTGTATTATAGCCACCTGCTGGGCCAAGCAGATCCTGTGCCAAAACCCTGCATGGTGGTCAATTGAATCTTCTGCATCCAAAATACTGGGGAAGGAATTCAGAGAGTCTACTAACCTAGATGCAGTGTAGTAGGCGACAGAGGTAGCCTACTGGACGTGTCAAAAAAGTTGATGTTATTAGACATGCAGTAAATCTCACTCTTAACTTTACGGACGATTGGCTGGGAGTAGATACAAAGCTAGGCAAGACTTTCTGGCTTCAGGAAAATACTTCCTATACTGACAAGCGTGCTACCTGTCCATGGAAATAACTTACCCAGTTTCCTCTTAGTTGTTAGAGTTTGTTATGTTATTATTGTTGTTTCCTAGTTTGGCGCTGAGAACGAAATCGCAGGCGCAAGTGTGTCATAATCAGCACCAAGTTAACAAGCGTGCATGCTGCGCTTCGTCAGGCAGAAAGTTTGCATAATTTAGACGTGCGCAGATCCGATATCTATTTTTTTCTTTCTCTTTGAATCTAAACCTAAACTCAACACCGAAACTAAAATATGCGACATCCTTACCCTGATAAGATTGGAGATTGCATGTCTGTCAAACGAGAAAAATAATAAGTGTGATTCCCTGCTGCGTAGTGCGTGCAGTAAGGGGCTATAGTCTACTTTAACGAACACGAAATACCTAAGTATGTAAGTTGCTACAGTATTTACTTTCGTGTAAGTTCAGCGGAGATGAGCCGCATGACCCCAATAACGCAGCTTCAGGTACACAATCATCCTATTCATAATTTTCATCGCATTTTTCCACACAAGGGTAGGTCAAGTTAAGAGTAGTTAAAATATAGTATTTTATTTTATTCATTTTATTTTTATTTATCATACCTTTGCTCCCTTAGGAGGGTGGATTACCACCATTGGGTGGGACAAGGGATAGGGAAGGAAGGAAGCGGCTGTGACCTATTTTTATGGAAACGGCCCCGGAATTGTCCTGGGGGAGACCATGGAAAACCAAAGAAAACCATTGTCCGGGTCGCCGCGCCGCGCCGGCCCCGGGATTCGAACCCAGGACCTCCCGATTAGCAGGCGGGCTCCTTATCCCCCTACACCAACCTGCTTCGGTTAGTTAAAATATAGTAAGTTACATGTATAAGGGTTGAATTTTCGTCCCACTGCTACTTACTGCTAACTTAGCAGTACTGTAGTAGTACAAGTACAACTGCCAAACACTGGTACAAATAAGTTAGCAGTAACTAGCAGTGGGACGAAAATTCTACCCTAAATATTTATAACCAAAATAATACCATATGTTAAATTCAATTTTCCAAATAAAATATTACTACTGATAATAACGTCATTATTTTGTACACTGTTTCAATGCGGGTACATAAAATCGCGTGTGTAAATGAATTTTTGAACGCAATGGATCAGAGACAAACTGCGCCAAGCTATCCTAATGTTTTATGACAGCTACGAAGTCATTAGGAAACCACTTGACTGCATTTTTAACGCTGTAAAGTCAATTATTAATAACAGAGCTGTAAGAATGAGAGCTCAAGAGCGAATTTTCACAGCTCGTCGTCTAACTCGAAGTCGTTAGTCACGAAGATGTTTGGCCCCAAGACCTTGCTGTAGCTGAGCTGGCAGAATTATGATGACGGTTGTTACGCCTCCTGAATATGCAGAGATAAGGAAGGAAGCCTCTTAGGGCGAAGGTTATCGCCCTCTGGTCCGGAGAGGCTGGAGGGGCGTTTAAACAAGCAGGAGAAACAAGGGAGAGAAAAAAACTAGGCTAGATCTTCTTGTTTCTGTCGGCCATCATTTACGTCCAGAATGATTGGACTATGCCCGCAATACTCGAGCTTTCGCGCCAGCGCTAATCCGACGGAAAAAAAACCTTGCCGAGTTTTCGGTGATGGATTGACGGCTTAATCGTGTTAACCAGATGATCACTGCGAGCTCAGCGCCAACGTAATTTGCCTCAAAACCGGGTTTGTTAACATTTTATGAATTCTCAAAGGATGTCCGGTCAGTTGTATAGACGAGGCAGGGTTCGGACGAGTGAAAATTTTATGAAGATTTCCCCCTGAATTAAAGATGTGGGTGACTATGATGGTAATCAAGCAGAGAGCGATCTGTTTTGAGCACGGACGTTGGAGTTAGGGAACCGCCCCCTTTTTGGTGTTCCGCCAGCGCCCATTTCACCAGGATTATTCCAAATGGCACGATGATTTAGTTAAGTCCACAATTTGATTTGCTGCATCTCGATGTATTATAAACCTATGGCGGTGCCGTGACGCAGGTTGCTCTGGGAGGGCTATGCCAGCCCGCAGTGCTTCTTTGTCGCAGTGCCCGCCAGACCGAAATGAACACTGCGATATCAGGACACTCCATCGCGTAATGTGCTGGTTCGGTCGCGTGGCATAACATTAGGGAGTTCCAGCCCCCAACGGAAAGGCTAATAACATCGGAAACCTGGCTCCACCCCTAAATACTACGAATTCTGAATAGTTAGAGCTATTCCCTCACACCCATAGCGGTGATTAACGTTTTCAATATTAGTTACCGGCCTTGTTGGAGACGTGTCGAAATCGGGTCAGTCCTGTTTACCGTACACATGGTAATCCATTTCAGGTTGTGACCCCATTCTGTATCCGGCGTGTAATTCAAAGGAAAAGCAAAGGTCGGGCACTTTGTAGGAACAATGTGCCCTGCGGAACATTTCCCAGTTTGAGTTATAACTCGACGAAGCAATCAAATGGTTTACGAGAACGAGGCGCATTGGACAGCGACATCATTCTCCCCCAGCACAAGCCGGAATTATTGAGGCAACAAAGGCGTGAGTTGCGACTTTGCTTGGGTCACTTGTGAGGAGCAGACGGTGTAGCAACGTTATACGACGTTGCCCGAATGGAGAAGGGCGGGGGAGACTTTAATGCCCGGTTTTTGGGGGACGGGTAAGGATCTCCGGAAAGCCCAGCGCCTGAATCCCGTACAGCCTATGGGCACAATGTGGGGTGAGCAGCGTGAAATTACCCTTCGATCGATCAGGGAGGGATTGAGGGGGTGTGGGTGGTAGGGAGGAGGAGGATTTTCAGCATTGAAACATGGGGCTGGCGCTTTTGCTGACATTCGGACCATGTTTGATCTTGGCTGTGAAACACCATCCGATGTATCTCAAAAGGGTGCTCTGGAAAACAGTGTCATCATTCCGCTCACTGAGCAGCGGTATCCTTTTGCGACCGAGAGTGATTGCAATTCCAATTCAATGGTGACCAACGAACCATACCTCAATTGCACAGAAACATACCAATATTGTTGTAGCCAGCGGAGGCCTCAATCATAATCTTTTTGAAGGCAGCAAGGGTTTATTTTGCTGATTGCCTTATTGTGAATAGGAAAGGACACGTAAAATTCCTGTCAGTCTAAGAAGTTCACATATCACACGACGATTTGTTGTGAACTGTACGTAAAAATACTAGAGTTGTAAAAATTAATCTCGTTCTTCTGCATAGTTGGAATATAACGTGTGGTAGCCAGTATCTAAGAAAAACCGGATGTGCATGGGAGTTAATAAAATTTTCAAGCCACTAAAGCTACTCTGCGACTGTAGTGTTTCTACGGTTGACAGGAGGAGGTTTTGAACCAAGGAAACCTGCCCCCAACGTTTCCATAATTATTATGCCACCTACTTCCACCACCGCCACCTCAACCTTACTAGCCTACATACCTACCCCGTTATTATCTCTCCTGTCTTTCCTTCAACTCGAGAATCGACCTATCCAAAGAGGAGCTATAGCAACGGAGAGAATCTACCCGTAAGGACATCGTCAGATGGTGTACCGCATATTTTCACGGTTACCTATATTTTATTACGATGTATTTCATATACAGTATTTTAAAAGTTGCTCGCAGTTCCAATTATTTCAAGAAAAATGTGCAGTTTTTTATGCATAAGAACCACACAATGTTGCACAATACTAATTACCTTGTAGGGTTATGATAATTCATCGGCGCTAGCATGATAATGTCCACGATTCACATAACCACATTGCGTAATTATGTAAAGAGAATATTACAAAAAAAAATTGTGCACGTAAAAAAACTGTTAAGGCTTAGCTAGAGGTGTAGTGAATATTACTACTGTTTTACAAGCTTCAGATATGGAGGTAACCTTCTAAAGTGTATGTTGCGGCTGGGAGGATTGAGGGCATCGTTCTGGATCCGAAAGCTACTATACAGCTTTCCCAACTGCACTCGAGTCCATCAGCATCTGACTCATATTTGCCTTCTCGAGTTTATACTTTACGTACGTGCGAAATGGGCCACCACAGATGATGATTTTCAATGATGCTACCGAAATAAAGTTGTAGATCGATCTCTAATGTTACATTGCGCACATAGCACATTTGAAGAGGTGCAGAGAAATTCTTTAAGACAGTATCACCTCAGCGTTGGGAGAATTCTGTATGATATTACGTGACTGCTAAACGTATTAAATGAAACGAACATTAGTAAACAACAGTGTATTTTTGAGATCCAGTTCTGTTTTTTAAAGACGCTTGCTTCTGTCCCCAGCCTTTTATGAGATGTACGAGCTCATCCACTGTCTTGAGACTGCTGTTCTGGAGCCTAAACTTAAGAGGAGTATAGGAATCCTTGCCATTATTTTACACACCGTATCCGGGTACTTTCAAATTGTAGCAGCTCACGGAAGTTGTTCAGATCTTTGCGTTTTGGACGTAGTTGGCGACTAGCACACACCACGTAGGCGATTTTCTTGAGTGTCTCACAAACGCTTATCCACGCGCAAATAACTTCAGCTCGGTGGCAATTTACGAATTGCAGGATATTACTTTCTTTTCACTTGACTGTAACGGGTTCGGAGGAAGTTTGAGTTGGGAAGTTTGGTACCCCATTTTAAGCCCCTGCGAAAAAGAGAAAAGGGAATCAATAAACAACAAGGACACAGTTACCCGTCTCCGAGATCACTTGGGGCTTCGATGGGATACTTGCGTGACTTTTATTCCGAGAACAAATACAAGGAAAGAACGGATTATAGGAAGACATCAAAATGTATGTTGTAATGGCGAATAAAGGCCGATCAGTTGTATTAGGATTGTGCCTAAGGAAATGAATACTGCAATAAATTATTGTAAAAATGCTGTAGCAATTGATTAATGTGTAAATTAATTCGTTCCTAGGTCTATTCTGCGTTATGTATAGGCTACTATACCAGTACCTCTTAAATATGTAAAGGCATGTGAAGAAGGTAAATGTGGCTTGACGAGCAATTTAATTTGAGAAAATAATAGAATACAAATAGAAAAGGCGTGGCAACTTGACTATAATCCAATGAAAATGTATTTTCAGGGTATTTTTGTCGAATGCAGGCGAATACAGGCGTGGCTGTATGCCCCTATACATGATGTCAACAGCTATGGCATAATACAATGACGGCTTATGTGAAGTGGTTTTATACTGTATGCAGTGCTATGCAAGTAACTTACACAAAAATGCAGTTGTAAATGGAGGCAATGGATTTTAAATATGACACTAATATACCTAAAGGGGTCTCAGGCTTAGAATATATTGACAGTTTGAATTTTTGCAGAATTATATGGGCATACACTCTACAACAATATGGAAAAACGTGTCAGACCCCCTTAACTGCTTCATTACTACAGTAATTTATTTTTGCGGAGTAAGAAGAGTGGGTAAAACTATTTATTTTGACTTATGAAGTGAAACAACTATAACTATCTTTTTTATTTTATTTATTATTTATTATTTATTATTTTATTTACCCCGTGATACAACACTTGGTCGTTATAGGGGG
>KZ538136.1:0-91098 GCA_000934665.2 Catajapyx aquilonaris | reverse complement strand
GGCAGACCACCATACAACTATAACTATCGTCAACTATTGGCTATCGAGTCACAGATGTAGGACGAACCTGGAAATAATGGATGTGACATGTCAATATAAAAAATTTCCCCATCCAATCAGAACAAGGAAGATTTTGAAGCATCTTCTGATTGGATGGGCTTGGTCTTTCCATCGGCATTCCATTATTTCTCTGATTGCCCTACAGCGACATTTCTATGAAGAGAGAAAAAAATTATGAATGAGTTTTCATAACTCACTCCAAATGTAAATTAAATGTGCTAGCAGACGGGAAAACAACTGTTTGCGGGAACTAGACCAAGTAATCGGTTTTTCATTATGTGAACTAAAATGGGCATTTATATACATAACTACTGGTACCTTTTGAACTCACAGCCACTTATTTCCTAACCCAAGCGATCCATTTCTTTCCTCCATGTTTACCAGGATGATAATCTTCTATTTCGATAGTATCACGATACAGGCAGCTTTAAAAAGACTTGAACATACAGCGCTAGAAAGATAAGTCGGAGTGGTAACGAGTTAACAAGGGGGTCTGTGGAGCGTGCCAAGTTGCCTCAGGGAATGCGTCTCCATCCCTTCGGCTCCTCTTCAGTCAAAGAGCACTGAAAGTGACTCATTTCATTGCTCTCCAACATCCACCCTAATATAACCCTAAAAGAGTGTACCCGTTGACATCCGAGTTACAAGTATATACATGTGAGGCATAATTAGACTCACAGAGATAGCCAAAAAGGTGCAAAATTCAGTACTTCCTAAATCCAGTACAATTAATTACCAATAATAATAATAATAATGATAATAATAATAATAATAATAATAATAATAATAATAATAATAACTGCTGGATCGGTTAGGAGCATTGAACCGTAGCTCAGGCACTATAGGAATGACTGGAAGTGCAGCTTAATAACAATGCTCGGAACTTTTGTGCGTTCCTGTGTGTAGATAATATAACGGAAATTCTCAACTCTGGACGAAGCCAGAAACATACAGAACTCCTTATGAATAAGAAAAGGAGCAGTGTATTTTAGATTGAACTGGTCTTTCTTTTCATGGGCAACGCATTGTGTTAGGCGTGTAGTAACAAGCTGGGAGAATGGAAAACTTTTTTCAATATCAAGCCACGAAACAAATATCGGGCTTCGATGCTGAAGTCGTGGTCAGTGCCTTGGTATTGGAGCACCTAAACATGTGCAGTTATGAACTCGGTGGATTTTGTGGTTCTTGGCCATATATTAGAGGAATTGTTCCATATACTCACTGGAAAAAAATGTAGAATAGACTATTGCATTTTTCCGGAAATTGTGAAAGTTATCATCAGTATATTTTGAACCAGGGAAGGTAGCTTTTTTGTTCATATTGAAAGAACTTTTTTTGTCCACGCTACTTAGAGAGATTTTGCTGTCAATGATGATAAATCGAACGTGATCGAAAATGTGAAATATAGCATGCTCTATATTATAAGTTACAGCCATAGATTCGCACGCGGAGGGCATATAATAGGGATGGTGCCTAGATTCACATGTTTATTAACATTCATTTTATCTTTTCATGCAGAAACTCTAATACACGGACCGTAACTCTTGCCAACTGAAAGCCTTTAACTGGATAAAGAAAAGTTACGAATGGCGAATTCAAACCAGTTAAAACAAAAGCCGCAATCAGGACCACATGCATTAATGATTGCGTTCTGGATGTTGCTTTTATTAAACCGGCTTATTATTTCCAAGAGTTTCAGCCTGTATGCTGCAGTTTCATCGAGTTTCAGGCTCTAAAGGGCGATCCAAATACTTGTCCGTTTGCAATGGCTATTTTTGATCACTAAGCGGCTTATTTTAGAAGTTACTTTTGCATATAGGTACTTTTAATGGTTATCAAAAATGCTATCTGGAATGAATGGTTTTATTTCAGAATATATTCTTTATTTGAGGATATAAATGACGACTTTTAAGTAGCCTGTTAAAGCCAGAAAAGGTTAATCTGCTACAAAACACCCAAATTGTGAAATGATCAAAAATTAAACTCCAGTGTGCGACTACATTCCTGATAATTTTACTGGCGTGTGATGTCCGATAAGTAATAAAAAAAACTTTTATAAGGTTCTATGATTGAACTGCCATTTTATGCCCTAGTGTCCTGATAACATTAATCAGGTGCCTGACGTTCCTCCCACACTCACTGCACCGTGGTCTCGTAATTCTCTATATCACGTCATCGGTTTTCGTGTGCACGGAAACATAAAAAACAAGTCCAATGCTGCATTAAGAAGTTGCATAAATGACCGTAATGAAAGTATGGGTGATCAATATCACAGAACAAAAGATAAGTGGAGAGAACGGGCACACTATCGTATTTGGATCTAATCTTACACTTTGCGATGGACTTCCCTTATCTTTCGAATGTTATCTGTATCGTTTCCGGTCAGACGTACTCGAACTTTGCAATGCGTTTTTAGCAGTACAGTATATGTACACTACAAGTGGTCCTCATCAGGGTCAATGTTCTAACGTACGCTTCGTAGAGGTATTGTAGTACCTACAAGGTGTTTTTGGTAGATTAATACGGAAGTTTTGCATTCGACTGTACAGTATAAGGTGCGCATCTGAAAAGTCCAAGGATACATATTATGCAACCTAGCTCTTGACCTATTTTTGGCACGCTTTATCAGCTGTGATGTGCATTTGACACTCGGTAGTGGCCCACTTGAATTTTATCTTGGCTAATAATGACACCTGTATTCAGTCTTGCTGACGGCTTCAAAGAAGCAACGTTGAACTGTGTATTACAGCAGGGAATGAGAAATGGGGGTACTGTTGGGCACTTCCATGGACGACGGAGTGACTCGTGACAACTGCACATTGGACACAAGTTTCGAGGAGGACGTGTTGGATGACCGTAAGTTCTTATTATTTTGTGCAACTTCATCTACAGATTTTTTTGAGCAAGTGCGACAGTCAGTAGTAAACGTACGCCGACAGTGCATCCAGTGGGTATCACTTATAACAGTATTGATGAGGTTTAATTACTGCGACAATTAAATTTGGCGTGCAAATGTTACCATGAAGTGTTAATTTACACTGCTCTTCCCTCATTGCATCAGTTGTCCCCTGCGAACAAATAGTTTTAGAAAACCCCATGTGTAGTGACATGAAAAGTTTCCGTGATATGCTATATACATGATAAAAAGTCAATTATCTGGAGAGCAAGGCTGCGGAGACCAAAATTAAAACTTGCATAAAGTGATCTTTTTGTTCGCGCTAAAATATTGGAATAATAATTATTCCAATATTTTAGCGTATCCATGTTACCCATATGTCTATTTAACTTATAAATGATGTTTCGTAATTATTACGAAACATTTATAAGTTAAATAGACATATAGGTAACACATACTCAGTCGATTTAATTGTCGTGTGCTATATTATAACAAACGACACTTAAATCGACGGAATATGTATGCACATTACATAATGCCTTACAGTTGGAAATAAACGCTATACTTGCACTAAAAGAATAACATCTGATGTAACTGGGAGGCAAAATAATCAACTCAAATTGTTGGACAAGGATCACTCACATTTCCGAGCCCTAGAAGCGGATAAAATTTTCTCTGTCTACACATGCCGACCATGTTAATGACAGAAGGAAGGGCTATTTTACATCGGAATCCTCGCAGTCGATGGTGGTCGAGTTCCATGAAACTTGAGGCCAGTGGAATGAGAAAAAAATGCTTGAAATACCTGCACCACATTCCTGTTAAAGGTTTCGCGTATTGGATTAGCCGACCCCATTTTTATGCATTGCCGTCAACAATAAAATGCGATATTTTTTTGTGAAATGGGGGAGGTGGGAGTAGGGAAATGGAATGTCATATGCAACAATTCGCATACATGCTGCACTGGCAGTTACGTATCAAAATGTTGATGAGGGTGTCTTGCGTTTGATAACACCACTTCTTTCGTCCATTCTGACCCCTTTGTGCCGAAGTGGGCTATCCACGTAAGGACACAATACCATGCGAAGAGTAGCCTCCTCCATACGACCACGATAGCCGTAGCCTTAACAGGGAGTGCAATTTGTAGCAACCACACAACTTGGCCAATTGCGGGCAAGCAGGGTTGGAAATTGAAGCACCTCCAACCTCCCTTCTATTGTCCCTAACAAAGTGGCGGCAATGGGGACTTAATGGTAGGAGTCTCGGGAGGGACGCCATTTCAGTCTCCCCGCCACTAGGGAAAGGAGAAAGAGCCTGACCCTTGTCATTTCGGACCCTTGTCTTCCAGGTACTCTTTTCCCGCCTCTACTATGTGCCAAGAATCTTAAGAAGCAGCTTTTTTTAAAGCCAGATTGAGCAAGATTTCTTTAAAACGAAACTGTTTGACATTCAACCGGTTCAGTACTAATCTTGTCAACTAGAAAAGAAGGCGCGATTAATTATCGCTCTTTGAAACTTTTTGAATTAATGACATGCCACATTCTCACTGTTTTGTCAATGTCAAGAAGCAAAATTCAGATACACGTAGTGCTTGAGATGAGAATCACTTTCAACATAGTGTAGGGTGGATAATGGTATTTTTTTGAAGTCGAGTGCCACAAGAGTCATCACTTGAAGCGCTCTTAGGAAAGGAGATTTTCTGTCGATGGGCTTAGTGAGGGAGAGAGAGAGAGAGAGAGAGAGAGAGAGAGAGAGGAACCAGGGCGTGGTGATTGCAGCTGGGTTTGCTTTTTGAGAGGATCGTAGGCCTCGTCCCTCAGTCATGATGAATGACTTCCAAGTGGCTCTTAGGGGGATTCCCCACAGCCAAGAAAATTCCACAGTGCTATACCGAGACCTAACCGAGTAAAAACCTGCCGAACTCTTCTTCCTTCCATTTTTTTTTGATCTCAATAAACCTAGGATGCTTTTTGTGGGTTCCAGTGTATATACATAAGTTTTACTTTCCACTAGATGTGGATCAGCAGAGTGAAATCGGCTTAGGGGAGACATCTCGCCGAGCCTCAGGTCACATAAGGTCGTGATTTGTCCGATTCGGGCTGCATTGACGCTGTGAATAGCGGGTCGATTGGAATAGAGGCAGACGGTCAAGATTTTCTGATTTTAGGGGAGGCTCCAGCGGGTGTGAAGCACCTATTGGGAATTTGGGAGTCGGACAAATTCGAAGTGGGGGAATTAGTTTGGTGGGGCCTGCGGTTGGAGTCGGGAAAATGAGCACGAAAATAATTAGTTCGGTCCAATGAAAGTATCGAAACCGATAAGGCAAAATTACAGAGCGTCTGTTACACCGGAAAATGTTATTATTCCCAAATTATACCGTTCTATGTAGGCTACTGCGCTGGACTCGTTATGAGGTGCCGATTTCCTTACTCGCATAGAATTTTACTAATTACATTGATGTGTGCTTTGCAAATGTACAAAATTTTGAATTTGTTCCTCATTATCGCCACCGCACCATTATGATCTTGCTCTATGCAGGGTGTGCCGAAAGGTGTGCAACCTCCTGACGGTCTGATGTTCATTGGGAAATTCCTTGACAAATTTACCCGGATTGATTTTAGCAATTTAACGTCATTAGGAGATAATGCAATGTTAATGGTTATTTTCTCATAGCCTACAATAGAGGTCATCCTAAGAACCAGGTTATTCATGATTGCTGATGGATTGATCAATGGAATAACTCTGAGGATAACCCTTATTATTCACATGTATGACGAAACCAAAATTTTCCTGGGATTATTTCCGTATTGGAGCCGGTATCGCCAAAATAAATTAGGCTAAATTCGTCTTGGAAGATCTTTAAAAATCTGAGTCTGACATGAAGTGTGCGTCATTATGAACTCCTTGTAAAAAGGGTAGTCAGTGGAAAACATGAGACCCTCTGTAAACTACAGTACTCTAGATACAGCCTAAATATGTAACAGGCAACTTAAATAGCTGCATGCTGCGGTGGTGCAGTGGTTTAGGTCCCAGCATTAGTCTGGCAAGGGATATGATTTTCTTTTGTGTGATGCGTTTTGTTGGGTTACCTCCGTATTCGCGTGGGTTTTTTGGAATGCTACCCACCATCATCATTAAGGTTACGACTTAATAATGACGAGTATATAAATGAATATCCCTTGAGAGGTCATAGACTTATTACTCTGTATCTAAATACTTTTAATAGTGATATTCAAATATAAGTTATTTTAATATAATTATTGAAAGTGTCACAAACAACCCATCAAATTTCCTAATAAAAATATGGACATAACTTCATACTCGTCTACACTGAGTTTATCCTCCAACTCATCCCAAATGAGATACCGTACCTTAGGCTTCGGGCAATGAAAGGCTCGCAAAAATGTGCAATTGTCATATCTTGCGTTTGATAATTACCCAGGCAATATTTGTCAAAAAAAGTTTCAGCCAAACGTATACTGGCCCGATACAACCACCAGCAAGCTTGTGGTTTTTCTCCCATAAACTTTGCCTTATGCGAGTGCTGGTGGTTTTGTTGCCTCAGGATGCGTCTGGCAAAATTTTTGTTTTTGACATATACTGTAGCCGCTTCTGTCAATGCTTGGCATGACAACTGTTGTCGGTTGAACTAAACTGATAACCAAACTCTCCAAACATACAGTGTGATCCAAAATTATTGTCCGATTGCTATGGATATTTTTCTACACTAAATGCATATTTTCGCAATTACCGGTACTTTTAATAGTTATCGAAAGTATTGGTTACTGCTATTAAGTTACATGTCCCCACTCTTTTAAAAACCTGGAATGGTGTCTGGCATGCATACAGTGGGTCCTGTAATTGACGTGAGATGCCAATTGTTCCAACGGGCCATTCCTAATAGGAAACACTGTGCAGTTCAGAGCTTGAATGAATGATTCAGTTTGGCCTAATATTAGCAGCTAATACTTTTCATAACCATTAAAAGTAAATATGCCGAAGTAGGCTAATTGCTGAAATAAGCAGCTTAGTGCCAACAAATAGTCGTATTAGTCGGACAAGTATTTTGGATCACTCAGTGTGTGTACTAATATCCATTATAACATTGGAGATTTTGTTTCAATTCACACTCATACAACAATGTCATGCTTGCAGTGTAATCGAATAGTTTTAGGTTACTTATAATTTGATGCAGTTTTTAGTGCAGATATCTCATTTATTTATTTTATTGTTCCCCCCCCCCCTTCCTGATGTAACGGTACTTCACTTTTTTCCAGATTCCATTCAAATTCGCGTTTCACATGGAGAAGAGAGGGGTAAAAAGTGAACTCTTTTGCTTTTACGTACTCTGAAGGCCTCATTCGAAGATAAAAGAACTATTAAAACTTTTTCTGGCTGTGGCAAAGGAAATATTAAGAAATAGGCAATCATAAGTCATTCTGAAGGTCATGTGCTCATTGGATTAATGTTCATATAGGCTTATGGTGATAGAAAAGGTGTGCATTTTCTCTTAGGCTTAAGCTCCTTGATAATTGCCATTACGAAATTGGCGTAGTTCATTTAGGATATTTCGTGTATATTACGGATAAGTTATAATCACCTGGCAATTTTAGTTTGGTTATAAACCTGAGTAGCACTAACATAAATCATCCTGCGGATTACTTTCATCTTCTAATCCGTCATGCTCTTTGGTCGCCTGATGGGTAGAAATACTCTCATTACAAACTGTTTATAAAGAAAGTCATAATATTGTGTCTGTAGTGGAGCCGAAATTGCTAAATCAATCGCCTTGGATTATTTCAAGTGGCGCACTTTTTTCACCACCTTGTATATTAGGAAGTACGAAACTGCAAGATACCAACCAGTACAGACGTTATCACGTTTTAAATAAATTTCAAATCGATTACTGTGCAAAAAATTAAAAGAAACTCGCGTTGAAAGTTTGATTTTGCAGTTGAACCTTGATGTGCTTTTATTAGCTATATGCCATTGTTATTCATTCTGAATGAGTGCACGACGTTCAATAAAGTATAAAGACATCCAGATAATGTCATTACCCCTCGACTACATTCCATGACCTCAAAACATATTGATATAAGCAATTGATATTTCCTCTGCCCCAATCGCGTATATAGGCCAAACCACCCAATCCTCCCATCTTACTTCTACCTTGAAAAAGTGCATTTCATTCAGTTCGGAGTGATCGATCCATATAGCCATTGAGATTACCTGGACTTCAGGCCGTCAATCACAATAAAGGAACCAGCATGAAACCCTCGACCGCCCTCCAGCCATCCACATTTGAAACTAACACATCTTGATTGGCACCAAATCAACCTCTGAACATACCACCAGTATGACCTGGGAATACTACATCCACCTATAACTGAAACACGCCGCATATCCCCCTTGGCCCCAACATGCATCCCATTAAGAAAATGCAGTATGCAATAAGAGTGTGCCCTCCGAATGTGCGAGGATCCGGCGAGCAGGCAGTGGGCCAGGGTGGGTGTGGGCCGGAGCGGTGGGTGGAGATAGGTCGGGGGCCCTTGGTTGGAGGCGCCTGCGTGGCGCTTCTACGGACGGACAGCACACGCCGACAGTAGGCTCTCGGCTCGACTTCTCCGACCAGCTCTCAAGCGGATCTGCCAGATACGGCTGCTGTCTCCTGTGTCAAATATCTGTGACTGTGACAGGCCTGGAAGTGTGATGAGTGGTGGTGGACTTTTTGACCTGTGACTGACCCCAGCCAGCCAGCCAGCCAGCGACTTAAAAAAAACTAGAACAGACGCTGACCTCTCGTCAGAGACCTCTGTGGATGTAATATGCGGTCGCGATGACGACCCTGTGTCCTTGTGTGTCGCGTGTGCACCGAGTGCCGGCAAAATGAAGCGCACGTCGCTTGCCCTCTGGCTGGGATCATGGTCGTACTTCTTCACCTTCTCCCACATTTTCATCGGTGGTGAGTAGTGTGCGTGAGTGTGTGGCTGTGTTTGCGCAACAGGATATGTGGTTCAAGTGGGTGTAATTCGCACCGAAGGTCGATTTGAGTGGGATTGTTATACACGGAGGTTTAACATGCAGCGTCTCCTCAACAGTGGGGGTCTTTGCATTATTTATGGAGCAAAAGTCGCGCCTCGGCACCCACACCTTCATAAATAAATTCTTTTTTTAAGGGGGGGGGAGGGCGTCGTTGCAAACTGGCACAACTTGTGCCTGGGGAAGTCTAGACCTGCATTTGTCTGCCGAAGAAACGTTCGCCGAATCTTTTCCAGGGGCCATGAATCAATGTGGAAAAAAAGAAATTGCACTACCTTTAATAGAATCGGCCGTGAGGGGTTGAAATGAAGAAGAGATGCTTATATATAAAAAAAGTTTCCATTTCTGGATGCCCGGACAATATTGCTTGTGCGGCAGTGGGCGGCTAGAAAAAATTTTCTCATCAGGGATACGCAGGATTTTGAGGGGGCCGCGGCCGTATAAATATGCGGGCTAAAAATTGCGTTTCTCTGGAATTTGGGTGCCCTTCCCGGTAATGGAAGATACCCCATCCTTGGCGTGGATCTTGCAAATTAAATTCCAATACCGCAACCGCCAAAGAGCGTGCAAAGAATCCCTTCTCCGGGACCCACGCTGTGCTGGATTATGCACCGAGCAAGGAAAAGAGCAAAGTCCGGAAATTACCTCTCCTCCACCTCGCTCACGAAAAAAAAAATCCGCGTGCAGAAATCAGCGCCGAAGATTTTTGCCATACAGGTCACGAAAGTTCGGTTTGCGGCAATTAGTAACGGACAATTTAAAAATAACTGCCGGCTTATCGCTTCGAGCGCTGTAAATCGGGGATATAATTCGGTTAGCCTTATCGCGGAATTCGGTGACCAGATAGACTTCGTTTACACGAAATTATAACTCGACATCGGTCGGCATTCAGATCTTGTTATCTGACGTGTCCCGGAGAGGATCATTTTTTACTGCACCACTGGGTTGTTGTTTAAAAACAAAGGGCCGTAATTTGCTGTTCCTGCTGCAGTAGCATATACGTGAGAGCACACACACACAGTACGCTTCTAGAATGTTCTTTGCAAAAAATGATCAAAGAACTTTAAATAGCAAATGACCGAATTTGTGAATATATCGGACTATAAAATACCGTCTGTTTCAAAAAATGTGCTGTTATAGCCTTTCCAGCCTTTTTTACTAAATTAGGATATATTCTGTTGCTATGTCAAGTATGGGCACCACTTCTAGGCTATAGCATGGACTTATAATTACATAATTATAGGTATAACAGCGATGTGACACCATAAGTGTTAGCTTTAACACTGTTAGTGTGTAGATTTGAGCGATGTGAGACATTAGCGATAGCTACTTTGTTCACTCTTTTGACACGAGAGCTATCATGCTCCCTATTCAAGACCGCTCCCCTCTCACATCGCTCATATCTACAGCGATAAGTAACTTGAAGTCCATCAGGCAAAAATAGGTCAATGTTGCTTCCACATCAATATGTAACCTTACATTAACATCATCTCAAAATATTTCCCCCTTCAAAATTTGCGCATTCAATTATGCATACTGAAAGAAGAGAGCAAAGTCACTCCCCTCAAAATTACTCCACATTAGCAAGCAAGGAGCCAATATTTAAAAAAAAGCGCAAACTTGGACACGCCCTCTTGATTGCCAGATTCACTTGCAAATATTTAATGCCGAAAGGGAGGGGACGATCGCATCATTAGATCCCCCTCCACCCCCTCCTTCCTGACACCGCCCCCTCCATCGCTTATTCCCTTGCACGTGAAGCCCCTACCCCTAATGCCTCTTTAACGAGCCCGCCAGGAAAATCTTGTCCTTGCAATTAAAATTCATGCACTTCGCCACGCTTTCCACTGCCTCGAACTACAATACCAGGTCTGTGGGATGCGGCCATATTCTATTCTGACACCTGACACCTCTACGGACATTTTCCTTTTTTTGACATAGGAGAAAGGGGGACAGAGTGATTGATTTGTTTGACATGATGTGACCTCGGAGGTGACGTCCTTGGACTCCCTTGCGATCCTTCTAAGGATGTGACATTTGAGCCTGAGGCTAGTAACCATAGGAAATTAGCTTCTCTTGCCGCTCGGTTGCTTGGGGCTTTGAATTGCGGCGGTCTTCGTTAACGAGAAAGTTCGTCAGTTGAGGGACATTATGTGTTTTAATTATGCAAAATTCAAATTGTGTCAAATTTGGGATGTGGAAAATGTGTCATGAAGGGGCGGCTGGTGGTTCCTTTTCATATGACGATAATAAATCTGTGGGTTTGAAGAGTGTCATGTCTGTGACGTTGAATATTACATATATTTTTTAAATGTTTCAGGTTCTAGATTGTACTGTAATTACTGCATCAAACACTGTAACCAATTAATAAAAAAGTAACACATTTTTATGACATGCATTCCATATACTGTAGCATTTCCGCGGACACTGTATTACGGCATTAATTGAGTAGAAAGCAAAAATTTTGCTGGGGCATCGAGCCTCGTCACTTCATAATTGGCGCATATTGAAAACGCACTACATAGAAACAGGTTAATCACAAAAATAATGCACCTACACATTGTATTGCAACTTGGACCCCCAATCGCCGCCGAATTTATTAAATGGATAACACTTGTTGTTTAATATAGGTAATTGATTCTCCCCGTCCATTTTGGGTGAATGACCCTTGCTAACGACTAATTGATGGAGATGTGTAATATAGTTCTACCTACTGACGTAGTCTATAGTAGAGACCAGTACAAAACAAGATACCAAGTCCGCCATAATGCGGCAGACCATTTGGTATGCGCCGAGAGTACAGTGGTTTTCAATGACAAATGAGAATGCGCGTCGCGTTTCCAGGTTGCGTACGTTACGGCCTGTACCAAAAGTTGACGTCCCCCAACCCCGAAATAGTGTCGTATGTTCATTTTCAAAGTCCGTGACGTGGTTTATTGAACGGGTACCCCCTCTCAACTCGCGGCCGGTTAAGAATAGCACACTCGAAAGTTCGCATCAGTAACTAATACAATGCAAGTTAGAGGAGTGTTCTATTGGCCGCGGAATGCGGCTCAAACTTTCTCCGTCTTGGCAAACTACGTTAGCACTTTTTGACTCCCCCGGAGTTGTGCAGCTCGGAAAATTAATCAAGTGAAATCACAGTGTTGTTCCGCAATATCCGGGTATTGATTTTAATTTCAACATTCGCTGCATCACGGTTCGCTTGATGCTGCGATGTTTTCCCCGTCAACTAGCGCCCCGATAACTCAGTACGGTGGGTGGGGGTGGGTGTATACCAGGGTGCCCACTAGGGTGGAGAGAGAGAGAGAGAGAGAGAGAGAGAGAGAGAGAGAGAGAGAGAATTAAATAGCACTCCTGTTGATTGAACTATCTGGCAAGGACCATCAAACTACTATGCACACAAAATATTGCCCATATTTGCGAGGCGACTCGAAAAAATTGTCACGTTGAGTCAATTTCATACTGTAATTGGGCTCTACGGTGGGTTTAAAGTCGGACTTTGTGTCCGTGCGGAAATAAAGCTGCTATTGCGGTCCGACAGAGTGGATGCAAGCTTGCAAAGTGTTACGCAGACACCAAAACCCTCCCGGAAAAAAAACCCGCTTTTATGGGAATCCATCTGAAACCGGTCCGATTCAAAGGGACGCAATAGTGTTAATTAAGTCTGGCTCTTGAGACTCGACCTGATTAATTAAACTTACGTACCCAGTAGTATATACCCTACCCAAAATTGGCGCAATGTGTCCTTCGGTGCCAGAGATTTGTCATTCGTTCAGAATTTTAATATCGGAGCGGTATTGACAGTGACGTGTGTGGGTTCCGTTTTATTCGGGGGAGGGGGGGGGGACTCCCATGCAGGTGGGGCATCAAAAGACAGACCGAAATTTGGATATGAAGGGCGGGAGAGGATCGATGTTACCTACCACAGTCGTGCTTACATCATTCAGAGAGGAAATTGGCCTCCACCCCCCTCTCCAACCCTTACCGCATACCAGATGGACTTATTGAGTAATTCCTGACGGACCGAGAATTGGAACGGACATGCGGCATGTGACTACTGGGGGGCATGGAGAAACCTTGAAAAGGACCGACTGACACTGTGACGATCAAACGACCTTTTCTATATGGTTCGGTGAAATTTCATCTTTGATCTAGGCAGGGATGCAGGTGCATGTGTGCAATCTGCAAGTGTGTCAGGCATAGAGGGAGTGATTAGATATTTGGATGTTAGCGGAACGTTACGTGTTATTACATGTGGATGTAACTAGCGTCGGACTCATTTCCTTTGTTTAGACTTTATCATGCTAATACTGCTCCCCTTTTTGTAATATATGTTGATAATGGAATCGACGTTGCGAGGCTGAACAGGGGCGGGGTTGGGGTTAAAAAAATACATAGTACAGCCTACAGCATCATTGGGGGGGGGGGGCTGGGAGTAACTGCGCCAACTTTTCTACTTGTAATTTGCATGAAAAAGGGACCGGAGGTAAAGGTGAAGTTGCGAAGATCAAAATTCGGACTTGACGCAGCGGAAAAGTCTGCGGCGTGTTATAATGTATGAGCGACGAAAAGTTTCATCATATTTTTTTTTTTCAATTAAACGTCTCCGCTTTTATGAAATGCGCGGATTATGCAGCAGCAATTAAAATTTTGCGGTGTATACCACATAATAAGCGAGATTGAACTGGGATGGAATTTTGCAGTACTGTGGAATGTACTAAAGGTTCTTGTTATAGTTTGAAGTTCTAAGGCACTTGTAAATGCTGGGTGTTCCAATAATTGAAATGGTATTATAGTCGTTAGAAATTATTATTTTTTTGCATTGAACTGTTCATTTTTTAAGCAGTTTCTTTTAGTATTTATCAAAAGTATTAGCGGGTAATATTATATTTCATAGACTCGTTCTTTTTAAGCTTCCAAGGAGGGTTCTCTTATACATAGTTGTACATACATACATATACATACATACATGTATATAGTTAATGCCAATTGTTACAATTGGTCATTCCCAATCGGAAATTCATTGCAATTCGAAAATAATCTTTGAGAGTTGTTCAAAACAAGCATTAGTGCCAAAAAATCACTAATATTATTTCAATAGAACACCCTGTATTAATTTGTGCTAGTGGCAAGGATCCGTAAAATGTCAGCTGCAGTGCAAGATAATTCAAATATAATTGATATCAGTTGCAGGTATGTAACTTATAAGCAGTTTCAAATTATCCCACCGGCTTCCGTTAACTGTTGTCATTTTAATTGGACATCTGTATAAAAAGAGTAATATTACAACGCCTACAGAACTGATTTTGTTGCTACCTCTGTTAACATTCATTTATTAACCCTATTGCAAATTACCATAATTGTAACCTGTAACGGCGTAAATAGTTAGGTGGTTATGATGTTTACAACATATAGTTTAAAATATTCACTGAACTACTATATAAATTAATCGAGCTGACTTCATGGGACCAAAGTGTAACAATTTAGTACACTGAAAAGTCTCGAAAATATTACTTATAAAATACCCGTTATAGTCTACCTTCGACTTTTTTTCCAGCGAAGAAGACAACGTGTACCTATAGTTTCTGAATAACCGCATGCTGCATGCTGCTTGTATTACACACCAAGCGAGTTTTGAATTTGAAATTTCTGAAATATATTAATTTAAACTTTGTTGCTGCTTTTCCAAATTTAATTTTCCCATCAGGATTCGAAAACTTTTCCGAACCAGTTCAATTCTGGGAAGACACGCGGCAATACCTCAAATGAGCCAACGCTTTTTTTCAGTACTGGCGTTATAACATGCACCGCAACTTTGGTCAGCTATATTGAGTTAGCAGAGCATCATTAACAGAAATCTGGCCGATGACCAGAGCAAGGTCTACTTAAAAGGGCAATCAATAGGAGCTACCGGTTAGTGCAGTCCCGAGTTAAGCTGCTCGCCTGTCAGCGGATACGGTAGGTCGGGAGTTCGATCCTCGAGCCCGCAGACTTTTCGCTTGGTAGAAATCCCCCCCCCCCTCCCCCCCACGACTTCCTCACCCGGTTCTGGCAAGTACGGTTCCGGGTCGGTAGGCCTAGTCCCAGACTTGATTAAAAATTCGTGCCCAATGACTAATCTACGAGAGCCAAGTCTTTCATCGGGTGGTCACTGCGCAATGTCCTCCAGCCTGACCGTTTCTCCTGGCTCCAACGTAATTGCTGATCCAATTTATTTTCAGTTTAACAGGGTGCTGCGAAACTTTCGCTCTATTTCTCAAAACTTATTGACAGAGAGTAGTAGTGCCTGCCAGATCATGGTGAGGTTTGAGCGAGGTCATAAGGATGTGACATAAAAATAAGACAATTTAGCTCCAAGGACTGATGAAATTGTTCTGCGGTATTTTCCATCTGGTGTTGTAGTAGTATTTATGCAAAATAATAATTTATTTATTGTAACAATTTATTAATACGCTGATTGACAATTACTATAGGGAGCAGTGATATTTGCCATTACTATTGGTGGACACTGGTCCAGGAAAAGCAATGGACATTGTCATCCATGAACGCAATGTCCGGACACATTACAAAAGACGAACATGACCGTTCAGATTCTCAACACAGACCGTTCTCCCTTGACCGACCCTTTTGCGAAGATATGCAGCGGTGTTCTTCCATTAATCATGATGTCCGCCCATGCCATCACCATAATTGTCTACGTCACTGATGCTTTGTTTTTGGTAGCATGTTCCCTGTTCTCGTCATACCAGCTGACGTGCAGAATCGCTCATAACACTGAAACGGGACAAACGTAAACAGGTGCAAGTCGTGGATTGCTGTTCGAGATGCTGGTCCTGATTCTGTCGGAATTCATGTGGGAGGATAGATTCACTGTCATCACAGTCATGATGATGTTTTATAGGCACCCTTATTGTTTTTGTTGCCCTGCTCCTTTCTATGGATATGAGGGATCCCTGCCATACCGTGCTAATAAAGATGTCATAGTTCCCCAACGTACTGTCTATATGGCCCCTGTACACTGTGTAGCTGAAAACTACTGAAATGTAGGTACTGTATTGTCGTTTCGATGGGACATAGGCCTATTCAGCCAATCACGTTTACACAAAACTGTTTAGATGCTTACCGGCTTTAATGCAGTTCTCCGTATCATTAAGTTAGAACATGTGAATTCCTTACAAAATGAGAGGAATATTTTCTGATAAAGGGTGAATTGTCTACGTAATTAGGGAGTTTACGTTGTTGGCGGAAACTTTAAAACACAGGCTAAACAATTGTTAGTGATTCCTGACAAGAGTTGGTATGGATATAAACTGATGTTGGCCTCTTTGATATTTCAGTTTATGCGATTGTCTGTAAGCATTTTAGTTTTAGAGAACTCTTGGAAGCCAATTATAAATTTTGGGCATAAAAACGCATACACGTCAAGCTTTATAAGTAGCTTTAATGCCTTTCATGAGTTAATTTTTTTGCTGAGGACATTCAAAGGTGGGAGATCGTCCCAGACATCGGCCATTTATTTATGACCATATTATTCTGTAATTGAACTAACTCCACCCCCTCCCCCTATTGATCATATGAGCCTAGTCTGACCATCCCATGCAGCAAAAAATGATATGTGATGAGCCCACTCAGCTCATGTGACCTGAGGGCAGCACTTCCCAAACTTTTTCACAGGCGATCCAAAATAAAAATTCCGCAACCCACTTACCGTTCCGCACCTTCCGCTCTCTGTCACCATCCCTGCTCCTACCATACCACCAGCATTGGGCGGGCCTCTCAGCACGTTTTTAGAGTAAATTGGTATAATGTAAATAATTAGTGCCTTGCATGTATCGCTGCCTGAGGGGTTTGTCCTGAAAATGCAAGCACCTATGTGATATGCAGGAGATACATGCAGCGTGCAATTTTAATGAACATAGGCGGATGACTACTTAATTGTAATGAGATAACCAAAGGGAAGGGGGTAGTAATCACCATGAATGTTCACCCGCACTTTGACCCCGGTATTATCTCAAATTCTGGCTGATACAGCCAACCTGAGTGTTCAGTTACCATGACACTGTAATCCAAGGCTTGGCCGAAGCCTCCTGGCTACACTGCACAAAGTGATACTGTACCTTGGTGATTAACATCGCGGCACGTGTGTGCGTATGGGTGCTCTAGGAGGAACCATATACAGAGGGCTAATGGCATCCTACCTCAGGACACACAAGTGTGGGCCCGTCGTGAAATTCATTAAGGTTTTTTAGTGCGCAGTAAAGCTGCCACGCTTGATTCCGTCTCAGGAGGGGCGGCCGTTTCCCTAAGCATGGAAATGGACAATTGGCTGCGGGGACCAGAGTGCCTTTTGCCTTATTAAGCAGCTCTTGTGCATAATTCAGCAGGAGAGAGTTGACCATTTTTAGGTGGTGTGCAAATATTTGCTCCAAATTCAAAGTGTACCTAATTTATACGCGGTAAGGCGAAATGGAAACAACCAGGGGCTTTCTAAATATTTATATAAACATAACGCAATATGTACCGCGGTTCATGATGTTACTTTTACTGGCCACGCCGCAGTGGTAAGCTTGCTGGCCTCGCTCATAAGCGCGGTTTTTTTTCTCTTTGAATGTTTAAAATGCTGCTGTGTGAGAGGTAGCATTGTTTTCGCTTTAATTTTATTATGGTGATTCATAGGTCATCATGTTACATTTTATGCTTGCAGGACAAAAGTTGTCATAATGTGAGATTATTGCAGTAAAATGTACGTCAAAATGTATTTGCTACATTTTAAAATGGACGGTGAATTTTAATAATTTGCTGAAAATGCTATAGATAGCGGAAATACTATTTTTATCGTTGCTTTGTTACATTTTTCATTGCACCTAACACAGTTCGTGAAACAGTTATGTGCATGTACAATGTGTGTGGCTTTCTCTATCTCTTCTCTGCATGAATTTTTGTGCAAACGGAATCCAAAGCCCGGTTGCACCGCGCAAGGTAAATTCTTAACCTAAATATTCCACTGTTATTGTTATGTGTAGGCTATTATTACCGCCAACAATGAACAACCGATGTTGTCTATATCATATACCAGTGGTACAGTTCGTTCTAAGTACACAAGCCGCATCAACGTATCTTTCCGACACCATATATAAATAAAATTTTGCACAAAATGTCTGTATATGCCAATTCTTTTCTCGCCATGGAATCTCCTTGGAATTCTATTTTGCACTAACAGTCAAAAGTGACGACCCGCACACTACATCGCTTAGTCCAAATTCGCACTTGTCTTCATGTCGTGTAGGAAAAATGGTCCAATCAACAGTTTCTGATAAGTAAGCCGAAGGACAAACTAAGAATCGAATCCTGTAACTGATGAAGAAGCGAACTAGCGTGACGGGAAAGAAGAATCGCAATCTCGTCGCAGTGCCTACGCCCCTGAACCCCCAACCATGCCAAACTGAAAGAAAGGACGAGTCCGTCTTCATTTCAGGGGAATTTGATGGCTTTTTCCAATCACTCACTCTACAAAGATGGACGTCGAGAGCTTTGCTATTTACCCGATAGAAAACGTATAATGATACTGATCGCGTCTCAATATTCTAATTTGTGCAATGGCATGGCCATCATTTTTGTGGTGCAAATGTCCTCTCCCACACTTTTCATCGCGGTAGAATTTTAATGCCCGGGGCACCAAACGTTTGCTGAGCCTGCCGAGAGCTGCTTTTACTTCAACTTACACTTCAGTCCTCGTGTTTGGCTTCTCCCCTGCAGTGAAATATGTATTAAATGTGAGAGTTTGCAGGGTCTGCCACAGCTGTTGTGTGGGTTTTTGCGCTCCATTGCCTTAGAAAACCACCCTCGACAAAAGGAGGAGTTTAGGATTGAAATTCGTTGCTGGTGTAGTATATCAGTGTTGCAGGAGAGAAGAAGAAGAAGAAAGAAAGAAAGAAGAAAAAAAAGCCTGAAACCCGAGGTCATTCAGTTCACGGTGGACTTTTCTCTGAAATGCAAAGATCCTAGAATTGAGGAGACGGGTACAAAGTATTGGATTTTAAGGCGACGGTGAAAACACGCACAGTACATACCATTAAAATTGATAGCAGGGCAGAGTAAACGGGCCTGATGCAATTTGCATAATTGAATATTTATATCATTGGAATTGTCTATAAACAGGGAGATCCGGAATGGCACCAAGGAAGCCTGTTTCAATATTAACTATAGCATTCTAATCTGCGCTATACTTCCAGTCCATAGTGAGGAGGTCTTTATTAATGCCATCCACTCCAGAAAATTTTGTGCTCCGTGTAAAGTCGCAGAAGAAATTAAATTATTACACTGTAAATAAGAAATGCGCTGAACTGAAATATTGCGAGCTTAAGGACTTTGAAATGAAGAGAGAAGGAAGAGGAGCGTCACTGAATAAATAGTATATTAGTCCGGGAAGAGAGTAGCGGGCCATGATAATAAATTCACGAAAACACTTTTGCTGGAAAAGGGCACTTTTTATATCCCCTAGCCGAGGCGAAAAAAAGGCTAAGTGGAGAAAGGAGGAAATTCTCACATACGATGAATGATTGTGCTTAATGAAACGGAAGAGCGCCCTGTTTTTCTGCTACTTGCGCCTCTCCGGAAGAGAAGAATGCGCTTGAAATGACGACATAAATAATCTACGTTCCCAAAATGATACAGAAGTAATCCAACCCCCCGTCATCTTGTATTACGAGAAAAGGACCTGTACCACTGTCGTTTAAATCAATTTGAAACAATGGGCAATAATGAAAAATAACGAGGCGGACCAGACATTTTTTTCTCTCTCTCTCTCTTTTTCCTTCTCTTCTGTATCGCACCCGCACACTCTGACATTACTTAATCTTTCTCTCCCTGGGCCATATCCCAGTGACATTAGCACAATGAGCACGGGATGAGCTCTGGGAAAATGAGGAAGACCGGAACTAGTCCACGCAAGAAATTTATACTAAGGGTGAGAGAGAGAGCTCCCTCTTAGCACGTTTCCGAGCTCCGTGCATGATTCCGGGGAAAGTTATCCGGAACTCCCGTCACGGACCATCGTTGTATCTCATTAGTCCGGAGGCATTATGCATCAGTGCGAAAATATCGCCTTGGGAGTGGATTTCAGGAGGTGTTTTATGAGCCATGAGTATTCTGCAGAAATTTATCAAGCAGTGTATCTGGAAAAGGGCCTTGAGACGTAATCAATGGAGGCGATTGAATAAGTGCGGCGCGAAAGGGGCTGACGGTTGAAATAGCGGCAACATTTGGTCATCAGCAGTCGGGCCAGTGTGCGGCTGAGTTCTTTTGGCGGGAAGGGTGCCCATTGGACGAGAAACTGCATTGCAGCGTTGCCTGCTGGCACACACAACACTCGAGCACAAAAAAAAAATGGGCTCTTAGGATCAATTTTTGGCGGGCCTGCGTATCAGTGGCCTAAATCCTTTCAAATGGTGACGACCTGTCTACTGGTGACCACCGCTGACCATATGAGTTACCCTCGTCCAGAGAGTGTCCGGAGTAGCGTTCAAAAATACCTTGTTGAGGCCGGGGTGTGGGCTTTGTGGTGTAGTTATTTTCTGGACTGCTGCAGGGGAGGATTGGGTGTTGGGGGATTGGTGGGCGGGGTATGTGTGTGTATGTGCGTCCATGGATGTGGAATGAAAACGGGGAGGTGGTGGGGGAGGTGATGGTGGGGGAGAAAACCAGGCGCAGGTGACTCGATGTGAACGTTGATGGGCATTGCCGGCGTTCCGGTACTGTACGAAGCGGTTTTAAGGCTTATGGAGCAGCCAGCGCTCGAGTCTAAAACTACTGATTCGGAACTTGGGCACAGCAAGGTTTGGGTTATAGTTACAGTTGGCTGTATGGTTGGTCTTGCCCATTGGTTCTGTGGAAGGTACGCTATCGCACGCACTTGCCCACTAAGGTCACCTGCGCTGGGCACTTCATTCAAATTTTTTGTACTCCATTAGAGGGACCGCAGTCCATTAGCGGGGCATATTTTTAAATGTTAAATTAGCCACTGAAAGAAGGAGACGAATTTACGGTCGGATTCACGTGGATCACCGTTCCAGTGCAGCGCCTAACTTATAATGCACCACAGTAACTATGTTATATTTCAGGTCACACTTCCGCTTCTCATAAGCGGAGATATTACTTTAGATGGCGTAATATTACGGTATTAATCTTTAAGGAAATATGGTGACAAATTATTAACACAGAATAATTTGAAAAAGCCTTAGACAACCTACTCATGCAGTAAATCGGTCCTGGACTTGTGATTCAGATGAGAGTGCCTAACTTGACTTTAGGTAGAGTTTTCCGGTGTCAGTATCTACTGTTGTAATACATGATAACGTATTCCTTGCCTGAAGGTCTTGCGAACATGCTGTTGCCAAAGTTAGAACTGTCTTCGTTTTGATTTGCATCCGGTTTTGCTCACCATGATAGATTTTCCCTAACCGAGCGTGGCGCATGAATGTGATTGATGGTGAGATTCGATTACACACTGGTACTAAAAACTGTAGTCTTTTAGAATTCATCACTGTAGAGCTCCGAGCATCCACCAAATTATTTTGTTATTTGCATAAGCAACAGAAAATAATTGCAATAATATTTATTTTCATCATTATTATGTAAATACTGTGGATATAATAGCAGCTTGGCCTTTTGTAATTTAATTATACAATGTGTAATTTATTATCAATATTTTTGTTAGCAGACTGTGTTTAAATGTGTGTTTAATAGTGTGGGTCAGGTGAATGGCGAGTTTGTATTGCATTACCAGATTTAACCGCTCAAAAGTCAATGTACATTTATTGGCACAAAGCGTGAAAATGTGCGGCGTTCATGCTACATCATGTGGTATTAATTATTTTCGGCCCATGTGAAAATAATTTTATGGACAAATCGTGCAATACTGGTAACACAATGCTTCCTTTCTAGACGTCACTATTCATTTTCACGTCGATTGACTTTACCTTGAATGACCAGAATATCTCTTGCAGAAAAAAGCAAACCTCCTCCCCTTCCAGATGCACAGACTCAATATTTTCCTAACCTCCAGTTAGTCCACACGCTATAGGTTCTGAGACCAGATTTGGTTATTAATTCGTCCCATGAACACTGAAATTAATCCGAGATGATAACATGCGGTAGCGTGTGGACATCAGATGGTCGTGCATGACCTGGAGGAGCCGAAAATGTTGATAACGTCCCAGCTGTCAGATCCAGCAACTGGTAACCCTGCAGCTGAGCAAATAATCCAGACTATTACAATTATGATGTTTTCTATCCAGGTTTTCTTAAGACACTCCCGGTACGAAATAGATTTAACCACCCAAAGTACCGATATATACATAAGTAGAAGTGCACTCCTCACACTGATGTAATGTTGCTCCAAAATTGTTGAAGCGAAAAAGTCTAGACGGAGGCAGCGGGTTGATTTAAGCAGGAGATTAAACAGGAGGTTAAATCAGTGTTATCTAGTGAGGCGTATGGGGTTGCGAAGGAGGGAATCGGCCTGGGGCTTGTTTCATTGCATCCTCACCGACGTGTTTACACGGGATATTGATTTGTATGACTTCGTTAGCGAGCTCTCAGTAATCAAGCTTGAGGAATTAGCGGGGATCAGCTAAGAGAGTGTCAGGAAGCGTTGACGGTAATTAACCCAGACGGGAGTCTACACGGTTTTGCGGCTGCCGGCTGGAACTTTCGATATCTCGGGGCCGAGGCCGTTAATTCCCTGGGCTTCAAGTCAGATTGCCATCGGGAATACCTACTTTGCCGCTGCATTCATATTGAAGAGGAAAGGGCGGCAGGGAGGGAAGTCAAGCCCTCTAAAAAAGTGTTTGCTCAGATTTGGGACATGGTATGAAATTGTAGCGAGTGATGGCTTACGGTTTGACTCCGGAGTTGCTGTTTAATCTTCTTCTATCAAAAGTGCTTCAAACTAGAGTCGCCGCAACTACAGTAATGACGACTGAATAGGATCCTTTAATCAAAACCGCAGAATATACGACTCAAAAGTTTCGGAGGGGGGGGGGGGGCTTGCAGTGTCGAGCTTACGATTGCAAGGAGGGTTGGAAATTTTTGTGTAAAGAGAAAAAAAATATACAAAAAAGTTTGGACCAATTTGGGAAGCTGATCTGAGGAGCGGCGGCATCCACCAACCGTCGCGGATTCATCAATCGATTAAAATGCCAGAATCATTTATCATCTGTTTGGCTTTGGGTGTTTTCAAGGAGAACAGTAGGCTGTTGGCAAGTAACGAGATGAGACACATCAAGCGAGAAGCGTGGGTGAGAAGATTGGCTTGGGTGGAGCTTGAAAATAGGAAGCAATAATCCCTCCAGTCCCCGGATCTCGCCAAGACGCGCATAAATAGTTGACTTAGCTCAAGTTCTAATGAAGGAATAGCGCCTCGTCTTGCTGACTTATGCGCCTAACTTCTCGTCTTGCAACGGGTTCTAGAAAAAAAAATCGGATGAGAATGTTCAAACTGGAACAGGAATACGACGAAACTGAAAGTGGGCGAATTTTAGTTTGATTATTCCTTTGGAAATAAAAAGAGCAGCAAAGTGCGGCTAATTCCCCTCAAGACTTGCAAAATTAGGGATGTAACCGGCGCCGTTCGACAAAATCTGTTTCGGCAATCGCTTTCCGACGAAATCCAATTGAGGAAGAGTTGTTATGAAAGTGCATACGAGCTCGTATTTTCTATCCTGATGGGAAATAAAGGAGGGCCCCAATTTTTTCCAGTGGTGGTAAAAAGCCAATGCAATAAAGTGTACACTAGAGAATATTTTTTAGCCATCTCTGTGCACGTGATTTTTGAAATAACTGACATGATGCCAGAGGCACACACTGTTGTTGCACCATTGACGTTGCAATATAACATGTACAACATATTTTTCGCATATTTCATTTTTCCCCATAACAGTCTGTGCATGCTATGATTTTGAAAATACAGAGTCATATGCCATCAGGCTTATAACGCTGACGAAATCGTTGAAAAATGAGATGGCTTTTGGTGTACCGTACGTACCTCAGGAAAATCGATGTTGCAGAGTAAAAAAAAAACGTTGGGTGGAAAAGAGCGCCAAAAAACAGCAGCAGCGTAGACTGGAAGAAAAATTATCTAGATCATACCAAGTGACATTCGCTAGATATCAACATTGTAAAGGCGCCGAAAAGTGCTGGGGAACTCAGGGGGTAAAAAGCATGGAATTCGAGTCAATATAAATCCAGACCAGTTTGGAGCCCCAAATTTGCACAGAAAGAGCCCTGTTTTGGAAAGGTCAGCAGTATTTTGCAGAGACTGGAAAACACCACACTTTTTTTTCAGATGACTTCTCAACTTGCGAGTGTGATGCCGTTCATCTCCTATCGGGAACATTGAGGAACAAAACTATCTGCGAAGATGAGAGCCGGGACTTGATGATATCCGCTACCTTAAACTAGGCTCTTTTTTTCCCCTCCTTTTTTTCCTAGGGTCTTCAGTCTCCTTCTTTTCTCGGATCCACTAGAGATAGGCTGTCTCTCTGATACTAGTGAGCTACGGGGACTCATTTCGGATTGCAAGCCCCAGCCTTGTTTTTCCCCGAGCCCGGAAAATAGTCCGCAGTGGGCGCCAGTAGGCATTTGGGCCAAGAGGCTTCACATGACTTGAACAAAAGCATAGGGGAATTGGGCCATCAAGTATTAAAGGACATGCTGCGCCGGCTCTTTTTTCGGACCCATCTATACGGTTGGCTAAATCATTTACCGTTCAATTCCTTGTAGTCATACATGTGACAACCAGAACGATAGTGGCCGTAGATGCAAATTTGAGACCAGAGTTTTTGGAAGGAGGACTTTAGTGTAGCTAGAATTTATTCAGCCAGCAAAATCGCATTATTTCCAAGAAAATGTACCAGCCTGCTGCCTTTTGACTTTCAGAGGTTTGGAACAAACTTTCCAGTGTCTTCCAATAATCTGAATCCCAATTCCAATTGCTTCCAGACTGGCGATTAAGAGCACCTGAAGCGTAATAAATGCAATCGTAACAGTAATAGGCTTGAACGTTATCGACGGCAAGGCTTTTCTCAAGGCGAAGTAAAATTTCGCTCCCTTCTACGCTGCCCCTTCTTCTCCCCCTACCCCCACCCCACCCCTCCTTCCTTTGCCAATGACTAGCAAAGTCCGGAAGCCCCCTACCGGTGGCGTGGCTGAAAAAGAAGTTAATTGAATCTCAAGATGGTTCCAATTGTCTGTTGTCGGTTGTTAACGCTCCATTAAGACTATACAGACTGGAAATGGAAGGGGAGCTTGGCAAGCAGCACCTGCAGCCATTCTCTGCCTACTTTGCGCAGCAGTGAAAACGGAAAAGTCGGGGGGGTCCGACGGAGCCTTTTCTTAACTGTAAATTGCAGCCGGATTTAAGAGTCCAATTAAAAGGGCTGGCTGCTGGGTCCAACGGTGGAATAGCAAAGAGTTGGTCGCCTTTTGACTACTTTGCATGTCCTGCCACACCTGTTTTCATTTGCACAGGGCAACGGTTGGGTTTCATAGGCCTTAGGCGACACGAATACTGCCCGTGTGGACCTAAGGTTGTGGTGTATTATGCCGTACGCATCATTCATCAATGGATGTATATAAAAAATTAAAGCCGGTGTTGGCTAATGATTGCTATCAGTGCAGCTTGCAGTGCACAGAATGCAAAATTATGGAAATAGTTGTGCAAATTATTTACACTCTGCACATTGCGACTGAAGCTGCGTGTTAAATAATTCCAGCGTGGAACGTGCCACATTTCGTGGTGGCGATTCGCTCCAACTGTAAATAGCGCTGTTTCTGGTTGAAATGTTCGAATAAAATGGAATTAACAATATTTATTTCGGTAGTTTGTGGTATGCATTGGTGATGGGATGCTAATCAGTATCACAGTAATGCTAGTAATCCAGTTATTAAAATTGTAACATTTGCATTGGCATGTCTTGATGACATTTACTTCGTTTTGAATCGCAAACGCCGCGATGAGGGTGGGATTATGCCGTGAGGTTTGATTTTGTGCCGCACATCGAAACGGTTAATTCCCTGTTGCCTAGGCTTTATCCACCAAGTTTACAGTACAATTAACCGTACAATATACATGTGTTATTGTTTTATTGTTTGTGCAGATGGTTTCCCGGCAAATAGCAGTACATCTACAGTAGCAATCGCAGTCCAACGCCGTAAACACGATTGCCGATACATGCAAATACCACAATTTGCCCATTCCTGTGCAAATCCATCTTTTGGACAGTTTCAACCAGGCCAGAAATTAGGTGGCCTTATCTGAAGAGCCACATGATGGGGGAAAAAAGGCAGAGACCTCTTCGTCAGTGGTTGTGAGTACCAACTACTGGCTCTTCGGTTCGGTTGGTGAAGGTGGCCTTGAGAGTCACTTGGCCACTTTCATTCAGGACTAACAGCCAGCGTTTCGCCTCAAGGATCTGCCCCACTTCTTTCCTCTTCGTCTCCGCCATAGTAAGGAAGCCAAAAAAAGGGAAGACGAGAGGATGGGAATGGAGGAAAGACATAGCCACCGACATTTCTCCTCCGCGGCGGTGTCTTTCAAGAGGTGAAACATTCGTCACCTGGAAGCATCTAATACTATCACTATTGCCATGCAATGTAGTCCGAAGCCGGGCTTCAATGGCTACCGTATTTTCTCCCGCCTCTGCCCTCCAAACTCCTTTGTCCTCGCGGGGAGCTATCGGGGTCTTCCAAGCGCCCTCTATCCTTCCTGTTTTGGACGTAAGCCTAGTAGGACATATAAGCTGAGAGGTTGACACCTCAGTTACTGGCTATTGCAGATATACGTTTTCTTCATTGATCAAGTGGTCAAAATGATCAAAGAGTTGTTGTGTATGCAGGACGCATCGTAGATTGCAGTAAAAGGCACCATTGAAAGGCTCAATCGTGGCGATCTGTTATTTTCAAGTCGTGTTTCCAGACTGCAGGCAGTGTTAGTATTAGTTATAGGACCCATTCGGGTGGAAGCACCACCTGCAGCCCAACTCTGCGTTGGGGCTGGCAAGAGAACTACTTGGAAAACGACTTGAAGTTTCCAAGATGGCTATGTTAATGCGGTGCAACAGAAGCCCATAAAAGAGGGAAAATGGTATCGTAATGAAACAAGGGAGAGTTTCCGCCGGATTCCGTCAAATGTTGAGATGGGAAAGTTTGGTCTCACACTTTCCAGCTCACAAATTTGGCAAAGTGTGCTGGGCCGCAAAATAATGATGTGCCTATCAATAGCCTGGGCGAACCCCCGCCGTTGTTAAAACTTAAAACACATACCGGGACAGAGTCTATCTCGCAGGGAGTACTGTGGTTTGCTGTACATTCCCGCCATGAGATCCCTCCCAATTGGGAAGTTTTTCTTGGTCGAGTTGAGCCGAAGGCAGGTAATAAATTGCGTGAGGTTTGTGGAGTAGAGAGCAGGCCTTCCCATTTGGCCAATGGGCAGGCAGCACCCTCGTTAGCTGGAGTGTTGCTTCTTTGCACAGGCGGAGGGGAGCACTCAGGCGTCTCTCTCCTGATGGATGGATGGGTGGAAGGGTGAAGGGAGAGTGAGGGCAGGGTGGAAAAGGGGAGGATGGGAGCAGGAGGGCGGGGGAACACGTGGTTCTTCTGCCCAGTAGAGTGCCTCAAGCTCCCTTGTGTTGCATTATGGTGCCCAGTCTGCTGCCCATATTTGGAGTGTGAATCTGGCCTGAAATCAATGGTGGGGAGGCCAAACCCAGCAGGGGAACACTTCTTTTGTTTGAACTGACCAAGTCTGCAGATTCTAACCAGATTTTGTCTTTCGGTTTGTTTTACAGTGGTTAGGCGGGGAACGGGCGGAAAGTTTCCGAAAAGTGGTCCAAAATTTCCGGAATGTACACAGTAGACCGAGGCGGAGCTTGCAAGCATCCGGCCGTATTATATACAGTAAAGGTAATTCTATTGCGAAACATGAACGCGTATGAAATGGAATGTTGTAAGCACAATATAATGCCGAACAAAACATAGTATTTTTGGTGAATATTTTGAAATTTGCAATGCCGTAGTTTGAGAGGGTAAAAACCTCGTTGCAATTTTTAATTCAATTTATTTGAAAAGCAATCTCTCCAAACACATGCGAACAAACTTTCTATTAGGATTTTTTTAAAAGTTCCAAATTGCGCCACCTCTGCTAACCAAACCACAATTGCAAGAAATGTGAGGCCATTGGAAATTTAATCTATCGGAGTATATAGGTAGAATGTACTGTACTTCATATCGGACTGGTATTATCGTGGAAAAAATTGTCAACTGGCGATTGGTTTTGGACCATTGTTCTCTCTTTCCGAAAATATCGAAATGTTATTCGAATGATATGTCCGCATTTTGCATAATAAAGCAGTCACATTTTCAACACTTGGCACAAAACAATAGCCTACATATTAACTTTGGAAAATAAGTGAATGGGAGCTATTCTAATTTCATACTAGTAGCCAGTTGTGTACCTAGACTTATAGATCGGATGCAGATGAGTATCACAGCGTGCTGGGCTTCTGCCACGTTTTCGGTGAACTAACACTTTAGTTTGCAAATTCTGCATCCGCTGCCAGGAGCAATATACGCCTGGAAAAGGCGGTACAGAGGACAAATCACAGGAATAGCGTGACATACAGTACTGTAGGCAATGGTGGCTCGGCATCAGCCAGCCCTAATTATGCTGCGACGAAATTTGTCAGCGCATTACCAACATTATGAGATTCTGAGCGCTGTACATGACGACGAGGAACGCTCAATATTAGCCTCACCCACTCCATGTTTATTCCGACTGCCATGTACAGCGTCAGGTAACGCCACTATCCAACTGGTGTTTGTGCGCGGTAATCTCCAGATCGTTACGCTCCGGTTCCCCTGCCCATATGTGTGCGAGCCGGATTTTTGGTTTGCCCCATCACTTGTACACTTTCCACACCCTACGCAAGTCGAACTTGTATTTGTACCCAGCACGCCGATTTTTCCCAGCTGTGGAAATAATTGGGGGCTGCCTAACGACCTGAGAGAATGGCTTCCTCTCGTTCACACGTCGTCGAGCCCACGGGTTCTAATTGCCTTTGGTACCTCTGCTAGCGTAGGGAAAAGAGAGGCTCCAGGGGAAAAATGGAAATGAAAGGCACGTGTGCGTGCTCAAAGTCGCTCCTAACCAAGTGCTTCTGCTTGCCAGAGTGGCAATTCTGGCCAAGGAAACTGCTGCTGGCAGATGACGGCTATAATATCTGGAATTACTCACCCAGTGAAAAATGTGGGCCTAGCCGTTAGCGACGGCCATGGAATAACCCAACGAGAACGACTTCAAGAATCACTTGAAATTAGTGGACTTTGTAAGGAATCAATGCAATCAGAGGGGAATTCGAACTTAATCAAGAGTTTATCTCAAGAGTCATTTCGGTTGGTGCACTTTCTCAAACTAATTATTGTGCTACAGCTACATAGGCCTAACCAAAAAGCATGTCTGAAGTATGAAGAGCCAAATGGAAATAGTGTATAGTGAACAATGCAGCCTATACGTCAAAAAAGTTTTCACATTTTTATCCGCCAGATGGAAGCACCAGTGGTTTTTAATGGTATTTTACCTAATTCGCCTAACCATAAATATCAAGGAATTGCAATAAATTATTGAAGAGTCCAAAAGGATGGATTTTATATACTGTAGTATTATTTTGGACACTTCAACTGCAGTAGGCTATGTACTGTTATGTTCCCACTACGAAATCTACTACAAGCATACAGGCTACAGTAAATATTGCAATAAGAGCAGTAATATAATATTTCTTTCCTTTTTACATTTATAGTGGCCAAATACAGAAAACCTGCACTTTTGCAACTGAAATAAGAGAGAATAACAAGGTGTAGAAAACGGGAGCTTCGAACTGGTAATTTTCCCTCACTGCATCGGTGTAGTTGATGCATTGGTAATTCGGTTTAAAAGTGCATGTAAAGTTGAACGAACTACGAGCCATGCTATTGATTTCTTTGTTACTTATTCACAATCCCTGAATAAACACTAGCTGCTGTTGTTATACTAGTCAATGGGAACATCTCCGCCAGATATACTGTTGAGTGTGGTAGGAAGAGTGAGAGTGATTGCCCTGTTTTGTTAAATAAGTAAACCTTTATATTTTTAAACGCAGGAGAGGGAGGCTTATTTTGCACCCAAATATTAGCTATACATGTGAGAAGTTGCTGGCAAGTTGAGATGTGGAAAGCCTTCATGTAATAATTTAACCATGCACGTGCTTTAAGAAAACTTTCTTGGTAGTCACCTCGGTGCCATTTCCCTTCTGAGTGTTCCAGCAAACGGCTGGAGGTGACAATATGAAATACTGGGAACCAACGTCTACATGCCAGAAGCCAAAAAAAAGCGTTTCCATAATTTTGTTTCCATTCCATGCTTTTTTTAATTAAGGAGAGGGAGGTTATCCCAAGTGGTGACCGAAAGTCGGAGCATTTGGCTCCAACCCAAATGATGCTGAGTGGGATTTATAGCAAAAGGAGGGGGGTAACCCAGCGGCATTACCCACGCCCATTTTCATTGGTGGGTTCAGAGGGTTTCCCGCCAACTAGTCCCACTTCTATTGGCGAACGGGTAAGGTTGACGAGCGACATGCAACGAAATTAGCCGAGTTTGGGTGGCAGAAAAGGGATTTTCCCTCCACCCTCTTCCTTCCACTCTCATCCTCGCGGGCAGGCTTCTCTCTCTCTCTAGGCTCCTCGCCGTTTTCCTGCTTCTAGCCGGCTTTTCGATTCTCATAGCGAGGGTTAGAGGTTGTTGTTTGGAGCAGGTGGTGATTAGGAGAGAAGTGCCGAGTCCCCCCATTTGGCGGTTACGGATTGAAGACCTCGGGAATTAGGGTGGAAAGATGGAGAGAGATGGGGGAGGAACGGCATTTTGCTCATCAATATTAAGAGTGGTAATCTCGGAAACCATCTAGTGTTTACCAGAGGAAGGTCAATCTGTTACTGGTAGAAGCGGGGAAGTAATGTCAATAGGAGCCTACTTGAAACTCCTGTTTGAAGATCATGGTAAATAAGGACGGAAACTGTGGATTTCCTTGCGATCAAGGGTTTTGTAACAAGATTTTGCCAGGCAATTAATTAGAATCGTGTATTTGCTCCATTTGCTATAAATAGCCAGAGAGATTATAGTGCTTGTAAATATGGATTGTTTTTCGCTTAGAGACTGACAATGAGCACTTCAATCATGGCATGGACTAATGATAGTTAGCAAACAAGTTGTGTTTGCGTCTTTATGTTCGGAACAAAACCGTCATTACGTGTTGACAACTGTCGACTAAAGTTTGCACTTGTAGGATCGTAATCGATAGCGTTCTTTTGTATGAATGCGGGTAAACGGTATATTGAAAGCCATTATAAACCAATTAGTTTCTAACTACACTGTCACTTCACTCACAATGGATTCCGAAACGAGCTTATTTAATGGGTTTATTGTGGGGGATTCAGTCTGCATAAGCGTAATGATTTTCACACGACCTTCAGATAAACACCTAATTTATTTTGGGGTATTGGGAGTTGGAACATGTCGTTCTCCATCTCCATGCATCAGTGCGTAACATCATTTTCGTTTATGTGGTTTATTCGTCAGCATGTGACAAAATGTTTGTGTCGTGTTTTGCATGTTAATATGTATGTGTACAAATGGATTGTCGCACAAAAGCGCGCTCCTTTTTGTATGGGTGTGTGGCACCGGTGCGCATTTTCCGGGATAAAAATGGCCCGTTAGGAGAGGGGGTCATTTGTCGATAGTGAATTTATAACACTGTCTCCGGTGAAGATGTTGGCGCTCTTTCTTGGTGACACTGGATCCCCCGGACGTGGAAGTTCAATTTCGGTCAACTCGGGTGCGGAGAAAGAGCTGCCAATGTGGCCCGGGTCAGAAGAAACCGCCATCCATCTTGTAATGGAAAATCCATAGATTTCAGTGTAGCTTTTGCTGATTGCACTGGGGCCATTACTGGGGGGGAGAGGCCTAGAACCCAGAGAGGAAGAAAAATTTCGGCATCTGCGGATTCGTTCTGCAGAATTTCCAGCACTAGACTGTGCCCACGACAGCAATGAAAGGAACGGATGGTCTCTGAGGCTTGATTTTGGTAAAGAACGGCCATACATTTCCCTTTGCCCTGGAAGCCCTTTTTTATCTTTTATATTCTGATCCACTTTACCTATCGCGCACTACGGGGTCAGTTGGGAGGGTAAAAAAGGGGACTCTGGAGGCAAGTTGAGAACATCCCCGCGGTAAGGTAGGCGCATGTTGCCAGATTACGTCGTCAACAGGACTGGCACACTTCCTGCAAATTCCTGACTCCATTTCCTGACCAGAGGGTGACGTGGTGTGGTATCGACGGCATCTGAACCCACCCACCCCCAGCCTGGAAGGTGGTGATGAGGGAAGTGCAGCGGAAGTGTGGGCGAGGTTAGGGTGAGAGTTAGTTAGCGAAGACACCAGCGCCCATTAGCAATGGCCGAGATCGATGCGGCCTAGGTCCCTAGGAATGGCTATTTTGCCCATTCCCATCACAAGCCAGGTCCCCGCGATTCTCGCAGAAGCTTTTCGCTTTTATTTGCCTCTTTTACTGCCGGATCCGGTTTTGCGATTCCAGTAGTGATAATGAAACGGAGGGAAAAGGTGAAAAGCCTCCAAGGCTGGGATATCTAACGCCTCTTAACGAACGGAAATGAAAACGTTTGCGAGACACTTGTACACACTTAAGCTCAAGGCGCTAATTAGCATGCAGCAGAGGTTGGTTTTGCTTTATCTCGCCTCCTGCAGACTAATAGAGAAGACTCTGATTTGAAGCCACGTCATCACGATGCCGTAAGGTCTCCGAAACTTTGCCAACGACTTCATCTGTATTTGTAAAATTGAGGTAATGGCCCCAGGTATGCATAATTCATGGCCAGATTGTAGGCAAATGAATCCTTGGGAGTGTTTCCTAGCTGGAATGATTGAAAAAGAAGAGTGCGCCCAAAAGTAAAATGCTTCAAATGTAAATGGACTTGTTAATTTCTTCAGACAGTTTTTAACTACCGTGGGGGAAAAAGTGGTTAATTTCCGTGATCGCCAAAGGTCGATAGTATTATTTTTGCACGGTAGCGCTTCTCAGAAATATCTAAGACCTCGGTTATATACTGCAGTGTCGCCGCTCTTGATACAGAATTTATAATGCATTCCAACGGAAAGGAGGAAAAAAAGAGAATTACGACACTTTCCGAGACATTTTCCTACTCCCATATACCACGCAGCAAAAACTAGAACAGAATCGATGCTCCTGTAATATTTTAGTTACAAAATATGCGAGTAATATGACGAGACGAAAATTATGCGTGAAGAATGGAATATTGCATCGATGTAGGGCCAAGAAAAGCTGTGGCCATGGAAGAGAAAAGGGAACGGAGGCCACAACAGGCGCTGCCTCGTAATTCAGCCCCCAACTCCTTGGAACGCGATCCAGAGCGGCGATATTCATAATTTTTATGAAGGCGGATAAGGGAGGCGAAGGCACGATCTTTCCCAGGCGCCTAACAAGTTACGGAGCGATGGGACTCGAGAGTAACATAGCCCTGGATTCCTCAGAATAAAAAAATACACGAGGAAAAAATACCATGGCGACCATCCAAATCTAGTGCCAGTTTCCATATTGGCAGGTACAAAATATTACATCTAGTGGTTTATTACCAGTGTAGGGAACGTTAATTGCAGTTGGAATTCGAATAGCGCTGTTGGGGGTAGGGCTTGAAAAATGTACTTGACTGGCAAACGCCTTAGAACTGATTGTGCAGGGCGATAAGCGTGCAACGTCTGTCGGGTGCTTGTGTGAATTCGTTACATGAAACGATCTCGTGCAGGTCGATATTGTGGCCAAAAGGATAGAAAAGGACACGTGAATGTACGCTGAAAATTCCACTGTGCAAACAAGGGTTATTAACCCAACCGAAATGTGACACGCGTTTTGTCCTGATTTTTATTAACTGCAGTCCTGACAAGCATCTGCGCCTGTTGCCTCATTTTTTATTTAAAAATGTATACTCACTATAGATGGAATGCATTACACCCATCAGTTTAGCCTTCATAATATACCAATTTGTTAGTCCCAAATACCGTAACATTGTTCTGTTGTCAAGCAATGTCATATCCGGTAAGGCAGGGGTAAGATATTTCTCTGAATATTCATTCTCTGTTCAAGAGAGTTATAGCCTATAAACAAGAAATTTTTATGCGTTGACAGGGGGTGTAAAGCAATAATTTTCTCGAAATTAGATACGCAAGAATGAAGTTTTGGAATGAGACAGTGACGTAGATGTTTTTAAAATAATGGTTATTGATAATAAAAGGTTTTACATTGAGCCCTTTTGCGTTATTGTGCACGTCAATGTCATCGGGCAAATGTAGGCCTACTAATGGCTAGTTAGTTTTCAGTGTCAAATTTCGGTCCATAGTTTGTCAAAGAAGGGTTATGAAAACATATTTACTATCCAAAAATAATTACATTATATTCGTGACATCAGGAAAGATCGTATATAATTATTATGGCACTTGAACTTCTCTTTCAAATTAAATAAATATGCATAAAGGTCAGAATGGGGATAAAAAGACACGTTTGAACTATAATTAATATTTTAATGTCGTCAATCACTGAGATAATTAACCTAAATCAAAGCATTACATTAAATGGATTGGTCATGTTACAGTGTTTTGTACACCAATATTATGATTCCATAATAGGCTCTCTGTAATCCGTTGCTCCTGATTCCGGCCCACACATGTACAGCCAATAATATTGATAGTTGGCAGCTTGCTGCCGATTAGTAAGAACCCCCCACAGTTCATCCTGCAATACAAGCCAGCCGTTGAACAGTCATGCGGCTGCCTAGAACTCAGGATGAAAGTGATTATCTGTTGTGCCGGCTGGAAGTAGTGTGGAGCGTAGGGCAGCTAGGAGGAATTAGAGGGCCGGCGAACAATTGGTCCTAAGGAGGCAGCGGCGCCTGAGTTAAACAGGCAGTTGGTCGTGGTCGAGAGCGATGAAGACTTGTGATGATGGCACGAAGAAGGTCGTAAAAGCCAGTGTATCCCCCAGGAGCGAGGTGTGGGGTCTGGCTGCGGACCCGTAGTGGGCGAATCCTGAGGCGATGCCTCGATCTGTGCGGGAAATCTGGAGGGCTGGATGGTGGCAGCACCGGTAGGCGTTCATCCGGGGTGGTGGAAGAGGGAGGGGGGGGGAGGATCTCGCTGCTGAGGAGACTGGCGCCCATAACAGTTACGAGTAGCAAGATGACGGCCGTAATTCGGGGTTGAGGCTGGCATGCAGTACAGCGTGGCGGGGCGTCTGCAGCTAGGGTGCCCTTGGGGATCCGGGCATCCCTGGGTTCCGGAGTTGGCCATTAACCGGGGGGTGGAAGCAGTGAACGGGGATGACAGGGATGCCATTCCCGGGCTCGCGGCTCCATTTACAGGTCGTTAAGCCTCCGGTGCGACAGGCTCTGGCGCTGACCTGGGCGAAGGGAATCAAGGCTAACCCACCGGACTGTCCTCGCGCAAGTCTTGGACAGCCTCAGGACCTGTTCGCAGAGGGAGGTAGGGGGGGGGGGTTTCGGGTTGCTAATGGACTGGCAGAAGGATGGACGGAGAGAGTGATGTACTCACTTAGGTTGGCTGTCGTGCCCGGTGACATGACACCTCACTCTCTGCTCTTTGTGCGTCAGCAGGTGTGATACACTATCCGGACTTTTTTGCCGCGCGATTTTTTTTGCTCTCGCAGGTGGAATGAATGGGTTTTAGGATTTAAGGCAGAACTTGCAAAGTGTCTCTAGTCTAAAATGTTAGTTAATTTTAATTTTACCTGAGATAATGAAGGAGCCATTTTTTGCTGGTTATAATTATGCTTACCTCGTAACTGAACATTTGCCATAGTTAAAAATTTTGCTTACCCAAAGAATTACTGCTAGATGTACTGTACATTGCTAATTTAAAAGAACTATTACCCAAATTTTACTATCTAATAAGGATATACTGTATACAGGGTGAGGCAGAAAAATTCCTCTCATTTGATACTTGAAGCATGTGTGAGAGATTATCCGGTAATCCGGCAGCATTTGGCTCCTCTGACAGCGATTGGCAGGCTACAAGCAACACACCAGCTTGCAAGCATGATATTACCGAGCTTGCATATTTAACACGTGCATGAAATAGTAATACTGTATGTATGATAGAAGGGGAATATACTAAAAGTTTTAGGCTACTTAGAACTCCATTGCTCCCTTGCACGGCGCACGTTATACAGTAATAGTAGGGAGGCGGAGTGGTGCTGCGGTAACGTATGCGCCCACGGATGTTAAGGTCCCGGGTTCGATCCCAGCCCGGGGACATCCCCTTCATCTCGTGCAGAGTTAGGCTGTCATGGCTTCGTCTCGGGTCTCCAATAGACAAACCACCCGGGGGAGTTCACAAAACGACCACACATGAGACATTGCACTGCACCTTGCACATCCCCTCCTCTCTGCCCGTGGCGTGGGCCCGGACGTTTCATATGGTCTCACTGTACTATGTACTACAAGTTACAATAAAGGTCCGTGCCGCATACCCCAGGGTCAGGTACTACCCAAGGATTATTATTATTATTATTATTATTATTATTATTATTATTATTATTATTATTATTATTATTAGGCCTATACCGTAATAGTGCTCCGACAATAAATGGTGAAATGCAGGGTGTTTTGTAATGATATCGACAAAATAAAGCGGCATACCTGGGCCCCGAGGGTAATTTTATGCAGAGATGTCATTTGGTAGCTGCAGCTTCATTAATGAGCTGGCTATCATTACTGAAAAGTACGATGCATTTTGTGCCGAGTAGCCCTCCATACTGCCAGTGTCAGGGTCACGGCCAGCTACACCTAATGAGTCTCACACACAACACGCACACAGCATCTCTCTCGGCTGATAAGCTTCTATTTTAAATTGAAAATGCAAAGTAGTGTGGTGGGATTTATAGTCTACATGTCAGAATATTTTATACCTGTGTGTAAAAGCCAATTATCTCTGTAACCAAGCTGCCTAGACCAAGTGACACCTCCACATCAAGTGGTCATCTAGTGACCAGGAATTCGATATTGTGACTCGGAATGGTAAAAAAAACACCGCGAATATTGATTGTTTTAAAAGGAAGCTTATTATCTCAACTACTCGTATAACACATGCTAATAATAGTAATACTATTACTAAACTTCAAGTTTATGTAACTCCATACAGATCTAATGTCAGCCCCACCTAATTCTGACACAAAACAACACAGTGCTGTATACAACTAATTTTGACATACTGGTGGAGAATTTTTCCTTTTGACAGTACTACAATAAATTATATTCTAACGCCTGTGGCTGAGCATGTGTCAATAATATTGACAAAGCTAAAATATTATAAATGGCATTCTACTTTCTGCAGCACAGCAGATGGAATTGCCTGTCTGATTTTCCCTCCATATTTTTAACGAACGCCAATTGTCGCGTGTCCGAGGTGACTATAGCACTGACTCCCTGTAAATTGAGGCGCGACATGCAAAAGCTCTAAGCAGCGAACATGTTTTCGCCGGCATATCTTTCGACGAGAAGGTCCGGCAGTGGGCCCGGAGTAAATGCAGGCTGGGCTTACAGCAAGTTTGAAGCAGTTTATGCCCGCGGAAAAGCAGTTGAGTTTAGGGCAGGCCAAAAGGGGACGCTGGGGCAAAGTTTGAATGCTGTAAAAATCCAGAGGATCGATTTCCAGAGGCTGGCATGCATTCCTGTAAGTAGAGGGTATCGCTGAGCCAGGCCTATTTGTCCTGCGAGGCGAAGTGCAGCAAATGGCCGCGTGCGAAAGGTTGTAGAGAAGGCTCGGGCCTCAGCATGGTCGGATTTTCAATAACTTTGGAGTCTGGATGGCCGTTTGACGCCGGTTGAATGAGGATGCTGTGGGAGAGGCTTATCTTAGGATGCGGAGCCACGCATGAATGGGAATCATCATCTGGGAATGTGGACCAGTGGAAATCGCTCCTCCAGGCTGCGAAGCGAGCGGTTAATTTGCGCGGTGATAAGGTGGAGGATTGCCAATGAAGCGGGCATGGATGCAAAAATGCTCATCAGTAGTCGGGCCTATGCAGGGCCTGATGGTTTTGCCACCCTTCCAACACGAGGACGACGAGCTAGGCCGCATCACTCCCTTGCAATTGTTATTCCTTGACGGCACATCAATTATGCAAAGGCCGCACTTCATGATTCTATGGAAATTCCCTCTAATTACGTATGCGGCGCACTCAACGGCAGGAAATTTTTGCCCTACCCGCAAGGGTCTGCCAAAGTTAGGATTGCACCAATAAACGCGGATTAGATATTACTAGTATGCACGGGAATATCTAATGCGCGGTATGGACTTGTTTGTTGACACTGTGCGGTTTAGGATATTGCGGCTCATTTCCGCTTTGAAACTGTAACGGTATAAATAATGCATTCATTGCGGCTTTAATATTCGGGCAAATGGATGACGATTGGATCAGGTGACAATTTTTCTTGCATGTAGTTGATTGCAGTGACGCATTTTGGAGCTCTTTGTTGGTGCTTGATATTATGGAATAATGCTTGGAATAATGTTTCAACGGCATTACAACTAGCGAAATCTCTCTTTATCGCCGCGGCAAAAGCGTTATCCTTTGGAAGGGGTCAGGATTTGTTGCAATAATTATGTTGCGTTTATTTGTGTACTGGTCCGGAGATTGCTCATATTGCACGCTGCCCAGCGTAAAAATGTCCAGGCTATATAAAGAGCTCTTATCTATGTAGACAAAAATTCATCAAGATTTATCGCGTTCATATCTGAAAGTTACAACTTTGCTAAAGCAGGCATTTAATAATTCGCGGAACCTAATTCCTTTACACATATTTGCCTAATTTCTAGAGCAGAATCGTTTTTACAAGTACATGGAATATCAGAACTGAACTTATTAATATTTATGATGCAATGAATATAAAGTTTGCAGCGGAGTGATTTTTTTTCTCTTTTCCGAGTTAGAAGCCTTGGCCCACTTGGAAAGTCAGTGTCTTACTCAGAAGAAGGTATTCGGCGTACTCGCGGGCCTTAATATGTAGCAGGTTTCTCGGTCTTTGCTCCATCCTTCTCAATAAATTGAGGGCTCAGTCCTGATCGGAATTCATGCTAACTCTCCCCACTTTCTGCTGACCTCCTCCTCAGGGCCGGAATCAGATTTTGCCAGGCAGAGCACGCAATATCTGGAGGTGATGGGGAACCTTCTGGTTCCCAGAGAGAGGAAACGAACAAAAGCAAATCCCAGTATCCGGAAAGAGGATGTGGCCATTTTCATACGATATATACTCACGTGGTTTTTTCCTCTCGTCTTTTGCCCTGCGCCTCTCTACTTCTCTTCTTTCTCTCGTGCAACAGGGGTTAGGCCTATTTCCGATTCTTCCCATGGGATGGTTATGTGGGATTTAGGGATGAAAGGACGTGCATATTGGGTCTATTGAATTGGGAAGGAGGTGCGAAGAGGAGGAAGAACGTGATAAAACTCAGGGTTAAGCTAAATCAGACAGTACATATGTGCGTGGAGCACTTCAGGAAAGTGATTCAGTTCTTTCCTAGATACGTTACAGTCGATGTAACTCCATTTCTGCTGCATTCTTTTAAAGTGTCAGTAGTATCGTTGAAAAAGTTCGATTCGCGTGAGCACTTTTTATATCCTTAAATGCTGGAGTCTGTCTGCCAACTTTCATTTTCTTAACCGGTGTCTCCTGACATTTTAGGAAGATAAACCCAATATGATGATTGCAGAAGCTTCCTCTCCTCGTCTCTTGCCTGCTGCTGGCAGTAATAATTTACCCTCACGTTTCCCGTGTGACCAAATCTGTCAAATTGCAGAACCCGGGATTTAATTACCATAATTGACGTTTGTGATTGGTATGTAAAATCGTCCAGTTTCCTCTATCGCCAACCCGTGAATAATGGGCGCGATCCAGAAAATTACATGGCATTAAACAGGTTTTAGTGAGCAGAGGGTTATACCCCGGTCCTATGAGAATTTCTGGTCGCCTTTGGGGTCAGGCCCGAGTTCTAGACGTACCAGAGGCATTTTACTGTTCCTTTTCCGCCCTTCCATTTCTAAGGAAATTCTATTTTCATTAAGGAGAAGGCCTGCTAGCAGCTTCAGGGGGAAGCTTAGGTGAAGCCCGGGCTCCAAAACTGTTCTGATGGCTGAATATTTAATTGGCAGAGTGGGGAACACTCCGTTTATGCTGTAAATGTAGGCCCTCGCCTTTCTTTATGGACGTTCTTGGGCGAGATGCCTTCCCTCCATAGTTACCAGAGAACTCTCCGGTAGAGGAGAGATAGCGCTGGATTTGTCAAATGGTATCGTATGCAAATGCCGGAACTTTCCTAGCAACCGAAGCATTAACTTAACCGAAGCATTAACCATTGCGCGGAAGGAGGAAAGAGAACTAGTTTTCCATTTTCTTCCATCCACGCTTGCAAAGACGCGTCAAGTGTTGCTAATGGGAATTGTTCGATTGCCCGACAAGGCGGACTTTCATTTGCATTGGTTGCTGCCGGATCTTTCCGTAATGTCAGCTGCAGACTTTTGCACTCGAAATATAATACAAACGGACAATGTCTCCAGAATATTCTGGTTAGCTACTTATTCCGTCTTTGCTTGCATGCGAGCGTATTAAACCTGCGTGTCGCGTTGACTTGGCGAGCAGCTCGACTTCTTTTAACGAGCGCGGCCTAATTAGGGTTTGGTTATCTGCGAGTACTTCCCGCACCTCGTAATTTATACAATCTAAAAATATGGTTCAGAATTCTCGCATGTAATGAGCTACATGATCTTAGCTCTCTCTTAGCTTCGTGTAGGCTTGAGCCGGCCCAATTAACTGCTCCCGTGCACTTGCCTGAACTTGATTAACAATTTGAAAAGTCGGTCGCGATGGTATTACTTTGTTTGGGGATGCGACACACTTTCTGCATCTCTTTCATCTTGGGCTGTATAATGAGAAGAGGAGGTTTATGTGCGCTTGCAATGACGAAGTTTAAGCAATATCTCTGTCATTAAGAACTTCGGAAATTGGTCAATATGGTTTGTGTCATGAAATTGTATGCAATCTTTGAGTGTACTTACACTGCCTACATACTTATAGCCTACGTATTTTCTTTGAGACAAACCCAATGGAAATTTTAAATTTAATATTTAATTTTAATATTTATTACCACATTTTTTTACTTCCCTTATGTGGGATAGGGCATGCATGATATACTTAGGAACTTCCTTTTGAGCCCAAGGCATGTTCAAGTAAGCCAAATGTAAAGGTGTGTAAATAGAGTAAATACGTAATAGTCTGGTCTTCGTCATTTTCGACAGACTGCTAGGACAGAAGTAGTACATGATCAATACTTAAACCAGCTGAATAATTTCGGACAGCTTTGTATTGCAAACCAAGGTGGTTGTTACAGTTCTGCTTGACATTTGAAAACCGCCACCAAAAGTCTCATTTTGTCCAGTTGATAAATCTTGCACGATGAGCAGCTAGACCAGAGGGTCCTATTATTTTTCGTTTGTCGTGAAGACAAGGGCAAAATCCCATGTCTAGCGCTGTACTTCAGCCTAGCTGGCTAATCCCTGCGGAAATGTATCGACTAGAAAGTTGGCCCAACTGGAGCCAGAAGGCCGCTGTCGAGAAAGTTTTGGTCAGGAACCCTGAGATAGTAAGGGGAGGGGGTGGATGAAGAGGGAGCTAGCGAAGGGGGAATAAAGCTAAGGAAGAAACGTGTGGAAGGCGAGAGTGCAAAATACTCGGAAACGCCGAGTTGGAGGGGATGTCCCTTTGTTCGGCTGGAAATCTGGCGGAACAGGGGAGTCTGCTCCTCTTGGTTGGCTTTGGAAATGGCGGCCGAAGCCCCGGATGTGCGCCGCCACGCCATCCTGAAGAAAAGGGAATTTCCGAGGAAAAAAAGCCATCCCTATTCCGGACACACGATGGCGCGTGTCCTCCGAGGCTCTACTGTTGAAACGCGTGGGGTACTTGCACTGTTTCTAAACTTGGTTGCGACTCTCTCGGGAGCTTATTTCTCTGCTCCGATTGTGGGCACTCAATTGAATTGTAAACTGGGCGAAGTTCATTGGAATTAATAATATATGAGACCTCAAAATAATCCCGGGTCTTTCCCCGCGTATCTGTTAATTTCTGCGATAAACAATACTGTTTCTGTACAGTGTGTGACTGTGTCAGGTACCAGTTCACATTATGCACTTGGCTGGGCGAAAAAGTCCAATCGAAATTAAATCAAACGCTCGGGAAGCGAGAGCGTTGCCTCCGATATACGATACTGGAAACAGTTCGTAGAACTCTGCAGCCAGGGGACAGGTGGAGTTGGACCGGCCTCGGCACCATCTGGCTGTGCAAATAGATTAATTTCCACAAACGGAATATTTTCCGGCCTGACCGCCTTATTCGTTTGATGAATCCAATAAAGCTATGTATTTAAATCAAAATGGGCTATATTATTGACGGATTTTTTATGATGTTGACACGACCAGCTCCTTAAAAATGCCAAAATAAGGATTTGTAGGTCAATCTAATTTCCGAGTTTCTAGTTCCTCTTGACTTAAGGTGAAGGATGGAAATAATGTCGGAGCTATACGAAGAGGCTTGGAACGGGTGCAGAGCTTCCTGCATACACAAGTACCTGTTGACGCCAGCACAGTGGCGAAGAATGGTGCTATTAATGATGAAAGAAGTGGCTAGGATGCATAATGAGCATTGGCGACGCTGTGGGCATTTAAATAGCAGTGTGTCATTGTGTCTAAATTGCGATAATGGCTGTTAGCCACATAGCAATAATTAATTCAATCAAGACACATTGTACGGGGGCACGTAAACATGTTTATTTCACATGGGCAGACCGCAGTAGTGGTTTGGATATTTACAATAAGAGGTCCAGTAGTTGGGTAATGTTACCAACCACAGACAGATGAATATCACAACCACAATTTGGGCAATGGAAAAGAGGAATTGTTCGAACCTGTGTGCGTCAGGGTGGGAGGGGGGGGATCTCATTGTTAAAACAGGTGGTGGTTATGATTTTTGCCAACTGCTGAAAAATGCATGTTTGCTAATTTTGTATGACATAGGCAGCCATGTCATGCATGGAATGTGATGCTCACCATGATGCAACAGAGGGAGGTGCATGCCTGAAATTGTTGCGTTGTTTAGACTTGCATGTCCACACTGGGAGTAAATAGTGGACTGGAATCGAGAAACAAGAAAAGCAATCTGTGGATCTAAGGTCGTAGGAATAAATGGCTCTGTGGGCCCCGAAAGGATAGAAGGCGGGCAGCAGCCAAATCTAGGATGAGACGCGATCAGCAGCAGCCCTTCTTTGCAGAGATCCTTTTGACAGCTCCGATGCTCACAGCTCCTGCATGTTGAAGGCCCCACTTTCCCTTCTTTTCTTCCAAACTTTGAGGAAACAAAGGTTAGATTCACAAAGAATGGGATCGACAGCTCATCTATCAGAAGATTTTAGCGGCTTATTTGGATGCATGCGCCTTTTGCTTTCCTCGGTCGCCTCTTGCTCCTTGCAACTTTTGTCGCAAAAATGCTTGCTGTTTTACAATGGGCACAGTATGGATTAATTTTATAGACGTGACACGGATAGTCAAACGTTATACTGTAACAAACAAGATTGTAACATCAAGAAGGTGTGACATGCTGACATTTAATTATAACAAAATTTATTATAATTATTGTGCTGTGTTTTGTAAAATTGTGTAATGAAACCCCAATGAAACATCATTTAGAGTTACGCGCCAAATGTAAATACATTTCGCAGTTTTTAGTAGTCCTACTTGTGTGACAGTTGTGGCACCGAAAGCGATACGTCAATAAACATTGGTGATAATTGACATTGACCTTTTGGAGCTTAGCACTGTAACAGCTCATCCAAATGACCACTGCATTTGGCTCTGGGCCGGGAGGCAGGAAAACACTACCGCAGATCCCTTTGCCTCCATAGTTGCTTGAAAACTGTTTGTCCCTTACGTGACGTAACTGTAACAGCTATAATATTGCGGCAGAGAATTTTTTCAATAGGTTTTAAAGTCCTTTGTACTTCAAACTGTTCAGTGCTAGTGTGTGACGAGATGTACGATGTCCAGCCTTACTAAATGAAAGTTTCTCATTTACATACAGTGCTTTATAGACTTATGTACTCTGTTGTTGCAGGCATACATTACTTGATTCGTGGTTGCTATTTAATTTTCTGGAATTATATTCGCAATTTAAAATTGTGATTTTCTTCATTAAATTACCCTGTTGAAGGAACATTTTAATGAACACGCATGGTAATGGACAATAATACATTTTAATAACAAGTAGGCCCTATTTAATGTTTCAGTTCCAAGAAAACAGTTGTAATATGTACACGTATGAATACGTAATATTTATGTGACATTTGATTTGGTACTATTAATACTGTAAGTTTCAAGACAAGTGAATCTATATTCTATACAATGCAATCATGTTTTACAAAAAGGCTATAATTATGTGATGACAAACTAATATTATATCAGCCGTGATGACATTATGATTAATTGGAAATTAATTATACCATACGAGTAAAATATTAATTACAGTATTGTAGTGTACATATTGCAGACCTACTTTGAGAGCTTTGGGATGTATCAAAATGGGGGATATGAAACTTTAAAAACAAAGGATCTCGGATATTGATCTGAGGTGCGCAACATAATATCTCGCCTCGGTTTTATATTCCCATATCATAACCTACATTTTCTCTTTCAAAAATAGTATCTGCTTTGCTAAAACGGGGGCAACTCTCAAGTATATTAAAATATTTCTCATATTTCGCTGTGAAATTAAGCTTGAGTCGGATAAACATGGTTGAAGAAGAGAATTTTATTATTTACAGTTCGTGAGATTATCAGAGGAAAGCTACAAGTTGTAAAAGGCAAGCGAAACATGAGACACACCAAAGTAATGTGCAAACTCTTCCTTGTTATTTTCTGCAGCAAAGTGAAAGCAGCACAAAGCCTGATGTAATGGAAAGCAGAATCCTCGTTTTTCCCCCCTCCTTTCGATCTTTCAGAACACCATTTTCAACATGCAGCATTGTTCTAGCAGAAAGCGCTGAGTCTGTTGTACTTCCCGGCTTGTTTGCAGATTTTCGCAAAGTTTGTATATATAAAACGGCCGCTCCCTAGCGCAGATAGCCCTACCGTGATTCATTTCCAAAGTGATATGTTTCCATCCTACATAGTCTTGAATGAGAAACGACTCTATAGTCTATGAAACATGAAGGAGTTACCTGGCAACGCTGTCCCGGATGAGTAACTCTAGCCCTATTTTACCGTTTTGGAGTCTTTAACGATCTGGCCTCCCCTTACTCCACCACACCCTACCTCCTCCCCCCAAAGATGGCTGCCAAGGTGGTGGAGCCACCAACCACAATGCGCCAGCCAGAAATGAAGACAGCTAGCTCCGGCCTCAATATTGAGTTGCGGCCGAGGCATTGAAGCCAAGAGCTTCTTCCTGTCGTTTCTATCTCGTAATTGCCCCCCTCCTTCTACCCCGTACCCTATCCTCCATCTCTGCAACGCAAAGCGTGCCCTGGCAGATAAGGGGCTTCATCGTCCCTCTGAAGAGGTCTAAGGAGGAAATTCGACCCCCACAGATGCCTCTCGGTTAAACTCATGACCTTTTTTGTTATCCCTCTCGTACCTCCTGTTCTATTTTTCCTCCCCTCCCCCACCCCTTAGCCCGAGTATATGTAGGGAGTTTGGAAAGGTTGGCCCAATATTGAACGCGAAAATTGCCTGCCATTGTATCTTGACAAGCGCGGTTGTTGTCATGGGCGCATAGACCCAGAGGAAATTAGTCAGGATCATTACCTGCGCACATCCAGAGGACAGGGGTGTCAAAACAGACTCGAGAGAAGATGGGGGAACCATTAGAGTAAACTCTAAATCACAGATGAGTCGATTTTTATTGAGAGAACCCAGTTAGCTGGCGAGCTATAATTGGCAATTTTGGGGTTGTTGCTGCGGATCCGCTGGCAATTTAGAAAGGATGGAACGTTTCTTTGCCTGTACCCCTCCTTTTTTGTCCACCTTCCCACCTACTCTTCTCCACGTCTGTCCGTAAAAAAAAGAGGTCTATATACGATCGGCAAACACGTCATTACCCCCCGCCTCTTCTCCCAGGCCAATCTTTCACCTGAACCAATCGATTCCCCGGGATGTCTCTTCTGCAACCTCTTTCCTTCTGAGCCATGTACTCACATCAAGTGCGCCGTAGTTTTAGGCCGACCCCCCCCCCCCCCCACTCTCTCTCTAAAACGGGATTTATGAGCATGGTCATAAATTCCGTTTCTTCAGTCTGGGTGATTTAAATTGTATCTGACAGCTGCATTAAATTAATAATGCCTCAGCCTTGAGTGTGAGGCAGGGATGATAATTCCGCGCATGATCTACTTGAATAGGGCAAAGCCTACAGTGAAGGATTTTAATCAGTGGCGTGCTTATGGTGATTAATCCGTGCGACTCTGAAAAGAAAATTAATCCTGGCCTGGTTCGCCGGTCATGTTTAATTTATCGCACAGAGGCCGACTTGAGCAATCGTTTGATCTCGGCTGACTTTATCTAACTACAATATTTCTGACTACACAGACTTTTGACATTTTTTCAATGGTCTCTCTCGGCCTACCTGCGGCATAAATTATTGGAAATAATGCGTTATGACGTGCTTCGTGCCACAAAGCACATTTGATTCCTTTTATGCAAATGTGCCGGCAGTATTGATTATATTGCCAGAATTTAGGGAAAGGTTGGCCTACAACGCTCATTGTTACAAAAATATTGTACACATGAACTGAATGGTACATTCAAAAAATATTTAGTTGAACGAACCAAAATAATGTTTCATTCAACCAAATCGAAACGTTAATATAATAGGGTTTCCAAACATTTGCCTGAAGTAACGAAATAAGTTTGGTTCAATGCAAATATTTAGTTGATATGCTGACAAAATATTTGGTTGAAACAATCCCATACCATCCAACCCAAATATTTTGGTTAGTTCACGCAACCAATCAGTTTTTTTTTTTCAGTGTACCTTACGTAGCACAAAAGGATCTACTCGTAGCAACCCTACTGCAGAGACTCCGAGCATTGTAATGCTGTGTTCCTCATGTCCCATGGAAATGAATCCGGGTCGTAAATAAAGATGTGATGTTTGTAACATGGCAGGGCAGCTTCCTCAGAATCTGCATATAAGATTTAGATTGTGCGGGAGCAGGCGCCGTGAAAGAGGCGATACATCAAGCTTAGCAAGTTGGGCATTAGTGGATGCACAAAGTAGGAACGCAGACTCATATTTTCTCGTGTCTGGCGCGTATTTTGTAGGAAAACGCCCCGCGTTTCCAGAAACCCTCGGAGTATAAGTACTCAACTGTATACATATACACCGTCCGAGGGAGAGAGAGAGAGAGAGAGACTTTCCCTTTCGACTGGAGCCTTCCTTTTTGGCTGGAGAAAAAAAGAGGAGGAAAAAGTATCAGGGGTTGGTGGAGTAACCATCAGACGCATCCATCAAGGACTTTGCAATTTGAAGGAGTACGAAAGGGAGGGGATTAGGCAGGGTGGGTGCTACGTGTCATCTCCGGAGTGATTAATGCAATGCAAGTGACGCCCTAGAAAAGGTTTTGTTGCACATTTTCATACCGAGCCTTCCAAAGTCTTTCCCAAGTACTTTCTTTCAGGTATGTAATATCTGGAGGCAATTAGGCTCTTAGTAAGTAAACGGTTTTAATTTTTAAGCATGACAGGTTACATACAGATTTCCGAATATGAATGGACTGGCCTATCGATTGGATGTCAAGGGTTGAATGTACCGAATATCGAACCATTGTGACATGGTCGGAAATAGGTTAGGATCAGTGTCTGTTATCTAGGTGGACGGGAACAATCAACTCCTTCAACTACATGGATGAGAAATGTTAGATTTTTTTTCATTTTCATGCTATTTTGTACATCTGTGCGTTTGTGCGACATAATATTGTGTCTCACCCTGATATTTGAACCACATCATGTAGGGACTCTCCTGAAGTCCAAAGTAAGGGCTCCAAGTATTGCCTAAGTTTCAGGAAAGAAAAATCTTTCCATGATTTGTGAATTGGACCCTAGCATGCACAAGGGCCCCATAAATCGCGAATCAATTACGCAGGAGTCTGCTGCTAATGACAAGAGGTGCCAAGAACGGCGGTGCCAGGACTTAGGTAGTAGTAAAAAAACTAAGGCTGGAAGGTGCAAGTGAAAAGCCGTCGCCTTTTTTGGGGTTAGCTGGCTGCTATGCCCCAGCAAATATCGATTCCCTGGCAAGAGAAACCGTCGGCGGAAGGAAATGCTGCGGATTGCACAGGTGCTGTATCGTTTCACACTCGTCCAAGCGAAACACGTCGGCGTCACCACGAACACTTTGTTCCTTCAAGAGGCAAGCGGCCAATTTAAACGCTGACGTGCCAATAATTGTGTTGGTTGAGCTTGGGACTTCCCCAGCGGCTACACAACGTGGTGGGTGGTAGGGGAGGGTCTGGTTGTGTGAGAGGAGCTGGGGTGGAGGAGAGGGAAAAGGAAATTCATGCAGATTCCAAGCTCCGGAATATTAGGAAGCAGCCTCCCGGATCAGACTCCCCTACCATCCCCCCAAGACTATAATGCCTTAATTGTAAGCTTATTACAAATTAGTCCCATACATCTGCCGCGTAGCGAGTCATCAGTAAGATGAGGCATGGCCTACATTTGTGCCTTCCTTGAAAGCTGTGCAGCGCTTTTAGTGAGGATGGTGGTTTTCCTCTAACAGTGTTAGCGTCTACCTTGATCAATGCTGTTTGTTTTAGAGATTTCGGGGCTTTAATAACTCCATCGCCCAACCCGCCTCCTCCTCTTGCTCCAAAGAGGGTGGGCTAAGGGGCGGTGGTGGTCTGGATAGGCTTTCAGCACCAGGCTGCGCATTTTACAGATTAGAGTCAGAGAGGGAGTCATCAGGATCTGACGGCGAAAGGTGACCGAGAGAAACCCATTAAAGAAGCCTTTCAATGTCGGTAAGAAATGTCCACGTGAATGGATGCTTTCGGAGCCGGGCTATTAAGGGAGAAGTGGAACTGCTATAGGCTAGATGTGATTGCTCTGACCGAACTGCTAGGTGATTATATTTTATTTTGTCGATTCAATCACTTTTGATATTCACACAGGCAGCTGACTCGTGACAAAGTATTTAAAAAAAAACATGTGTGGCGTCCAAAAAAATTGCAATGTAACAGCCAATGTAAACATGTATCACGGATCATTTCACCTGCACTGAACCCCCAACTCGTCTGCATCCATAAAAAAAACGACCTTTCTCCCCAATAAATCTGAACTGACGTATAGCACACACCGCCCAATAACCTTTTTTTAAAAAAATCTCGAAAATGCACTCGACATGAGAGCATGCATAAAACCAACTCACCCGAGCATCATATTGGCAGTAACGCGTATTGCAAATTGACTTGATTTGTACAGGCCCCAGTAAATAATAGGAAGCACCGTTGCATATTTCGATGGTTGCCAAGCACTAGCACGCTTAATCTTGGGGGGCCTCGACTGCAATACCGCTGTTCGGGGCGGTAATGCGTGAACTTAATAATAACCAGATGAGCACCATAATAGGCGCCTGACTCACGTCTAGGCGGCTCGAAGAAGGCAAGGGAGATGAGCGAGGAGGCTTTTGGAGGAGATTTCCAACTGTTGCGAAACGACTGATTTATGATCGGTGGCGCTGCACAAGCTCGTGGGCTGCAGACAGCCAGCCTACCAACCATCTCTCATACCCCCCAACGAAAACTCTTCTTGCCACCGGGTAGCACTTGCAGACATTTTATGACGGGACGACCGGGGATATTTTACCGGCCCAACCTAATTATAATCTTAATAAAACGTGGGGCGCGGTAGAAAAAAATTACGGTCGGGTTAGGCGCGTCTCGTAAATAAACGTATGGATCCCAAGTGGGCCGTTATTTGATGAATAAAGGGAAGTCCATTGCAGAAAAAAAGGGACGTAATACATACGCTCGGTTGGGGCGATATTTCCACCTTCAACTAGTTTGTACATGATGGGGGGAGAGGGTACTAAAAGGAGATGAATGCTGAGTTGTTGTAAGGGAGTTTCTCAGAGTGGAGTATGTATTTTTAAACGGGAGAAATTAGATGTAATTATGTGTTTCAGGACACTGGAGATATTAATATTTAGCATGCATCTGTGACTGGCATTTGGATGAATATGATAGAGTAAAGAAAACGAAGCTTCGAAGTGAGTACAATCATGGTGATTTTGGGAGTAGGCTACATGTTACGCAGTGTTCACGCAGTATGTGCATTATACCACTGTGCAGCCAAAATATACTCGGATTTAATCGTACTGCATGCAGTTGCACAGGAAATTTTGTATCCCGGGCGAAAAAAAAATCCACACATCTTAATAGCGTTTATGTAAACAGTTTGTTAGTTTTATATCATGTTTGCTGCATGGTAATAGTTTGATATTGTTAGGGTTTAACCATCCGCCTCTCATGACCTACAAACCTAATGGAATGTATCAGGATTGACATTACTTATGCTGTTGATGACGACCGCATGATAATATATTACATGAGTAACACTAAAATTGTGCTAATTTACAAAATGAAGTTGGTAGTTTATTATTGATTTTAATAAACGAAATTTCACTTGTTCTACTATGAGTTCACGATAACAAAATAATTGGACATAATTCCGGTATGGTAGAACGTCAAAGCCCAAAGCCCATTGCCTCCTCTAGAGGGAAAGGTTCTGTGGTCTGGTGGTTATGCTGGTGGTTAGAGAAGCTGAAGCCTGCGGGTTCAATTCCCAGACCCTCATTATATCGGGTGGTCGGATATTTTTGTCCTCTATTCTGGGTGCTAGGAAGGAAGAACTTTTATGTTCCAGTTAATGCTGTGTTGACGAAGGGAAATAAGGAACGCTTATTTGAATTTCCCCTTTCTAAGCATGGACGACTTCATGTAACAGAGTATAGCCTAAGCCCCAACATTGCTACAAGTTCATAACTCTGTAATTTTTCCAGGTAAGTTCCTTTTTTCCACTGTGCAGAATATTCTTCGATTGGAAATGAGTTATTCTTAACATCTCCAACATTATTCAGAAGTATTGCACCAAATGTTCAGCTATGTTGTTCCAGGCGCATATCCCTGGAAAATAATTCTGGGTGACGCCTAAATGAATTTTGCATGTGATTGTCTTCGTCCCCTCGTACTACAGATAATTACAGTATTTTTAAAAAAATTGAAGCCTTATCGAATTTCTATTTTACACACAGGAACAATCCAATGGCTGTATAACGACACTGTTGTTGCATGTTCACACCGTATCGCCCTATATATTCACCCCCACATCCCCACCGCAAACACTACAGAACTCCATTTTTTACCAAGTGGCATTGTTTAGCCCTCCTAAAAATACGCACTGCGGCGAAAATAGACGCTAACCCCATGTCACAGCTAGGCACCAAATGAAATGAAATAGAATCCGCAATATACTGTAATACCCCCTCACATGAAGTCCTGGAAATCAAAACCAGTCCAACAGAATAGTCCAGCCAAAGTCTCTCCACCTTCCCCCGTTCTCTTCGCCCACCAGCAGCAGCACGAACCCCTATTGCTCCGGGAGAGCTCCCGGATATTCCGGAGCTTTTCAAATGGAACCGAGTGGCATCCGTTACGAAATTGAATGGCTGGCCCTACGAACGCACTATCAGGCAGCCGAATCGAAACTTTGAATATATTATGAAACTCATTAGTGGGGCGGGGAAGGGAGGGGGGGAGAGTCGGCCGTGAAATAGAGTGTAAAGGGTATAAAAGCGGCCATGGCTGGTGGCAAGTGATACGAGCGTTCCCCCCAGGAAGTACAACGCCATTAGGAGATTTTGCGCCCGGGTTATGCGGGGATATGCGGCTCTCCGCTGCTTGCCCTCGGTCTGCCCACAAAGAGAAGGTTACTCTCCATTCAGGTGCATCGGTTGGGCTTATTTTACGACCTGCTTGATGCCAGTTGGCAGAATTAGTCAACCAGTCGTTCGTTCCGCCGGATTCATTTGCCTATGGAAGTGGGAAAAGACCGTATGTTGCACGTTTCGTTTGAGCCGTTTTGCCGCCCGGATGTCAAGAGGTTGTCACTCTGTTCTCGGGTAATATGCTGGCTCCCTAATGTGGGTCAATTCAACCGGCAGCCATTACTGGCCCTTGGGGCTGAAGCACAACGTTCATCAGGAGCACACTTTGAGGCTGGGATAAGTGTATATGCTATGGCTCATATTTTGTTGTTTGCTACTATATAGGGTGTTTCAACAAGAGAATCAGTGTCGATCGGTCTTATTCAGGTACGCTTGGGGTATACCCAGTTCCATACAGTGGAAAAAAATGGATTATGCAGTACAGTAGACTTGTTTGGAGCCAGAGGCACCATCGTATGATCATGCATGGCTTTTCACATGACTAGGTTCAGGAGGCTCTGGGCCATACGCAACAACTGCGAGAGAGTTAGGGTCGGATCTGAAAACACTGCCCCATATGAACGAATACAACACATACTTGCATCCAGGCACAAGTTTTGCAGCATTCCATTGTGACAGGGGTATATGGTTCAATAATCTCTTCTGTTGAACACGAATCCGGGACGAAATTTCTCCAGTCTCCAGCGACGACTTAAGAAGCGGCTTCTTCCATTTGGGCCGTAATTGATGGATGTGGCTGGAAACATCTGGAGATGCTTTTTGGGGAATCGCTGTCTTTTGTTCGGCGGATGAGTAAATATTTTTGCAACGGCGAGGCTATGGGCGCCGTGACGTGTTGTTGTTTCTAGGAGGAGTATTTATGGTGGAATATCCCGGAGAGAGCCTTTTTTCCTGGGGAAAAGTGGAGACCGCTTAATTGTATTTACTTAGCTGTCTTGCTGTTGGACCAGTCTGATTTTTCAGCTTCCATCACAGCTCTCTCTCTCTCTCTCTCTCTCTCTCTCTCTCTCTCTCTCTCTCTCGCACAATTTAAGTGACACAGCAGTAATTAGGATATGACGGGGGATGAGACTGGCGAAACGGTCGCTTTGCATCTGCTTAACAACCGCACGGAGAACCGAGCTCAAGCCGGCACATTTCCGAGCTTAACTGGGGATCGGGGAAGCAAATGTCACAATCAATTCGGTGGCTCCTCTCAAGTGGTGACAAATTAGTGGGATATAAAAGGCACGTATCGTGTGACGCCTAATAGAAACGTGCAAATCTGTCCACTCGCACTGTTGCGGATCCAATAACCTGCTTTAATTCACCCTCAAAAAACAATCGGATATTATTAGTGCACCGTGTTGAGAAGCGTTTTTGGCAGTTGCTAGAATATTTACGCTGTTGTTTAACCCTGTTTGATTTCGGTACGGATTATATGGCGGGTGTTTTTTTTTGCTGCTGGTGTATGGGTAAAACAACAACGAATATTGGAGTAATGTTTGTTAGTGCTGCATACTTTGCAATATTCAACAAAAGCTATGAGTTTTCCGATGATATTAGCCCTTGAAATCACCATATTGCACCACAACTATCTTTACCCGCTCCAAAAAATCAGTTTGCACCATGGTGTCATGTCTGCGACTCAATAAAATCCAGATTGATTTTCAATTCTCACCTCTTCCGGATCAATAAATAACCTAATCCTGGACGGAAATTAAACTAATTCGTCCACCCCCTTTTTTCTGGTGTGCGACATGATTGCAATTGTCGGGTGACGCAGTGGAATTCCATCGGAAAACCTTCCCCAGGACAGGATCTGTGGCGCAATGGCATATCCTGTAGAGATGGCAAGCCACTAATCCTGTGGGACGGTGGCTGGGCTGTGTGCGGTGATCCCATTAGGCCATAAAATCGAATTAGGTATAGGAGAGAGGTGAAGTGCGCAGGGGTGGGTGGTGGCGAGGTGGGTGGTGTACAGAGTCCGTAGATGACGAGGGCAAAAACACATGTAGGGGTTTATTGAAGGGAGTTGCATGGCGTCCGAATTTGGGGCCTGGGTGGACACAGGATGAAAATACAATGCGAGGGAGACTTGTAAAACGGGGATAGCGGTACCCTGCAGCGGAAAAAATGGGTCTCTCATCATCGGTTTTGCTGCCCGCGGCCTGCCGCATGGAAATTTATAATTAGTCAAAAAGGACTGCGGTGCGGGAGGCGTTTGAAAACCCACTGTGCCCAGCTCATGGCTCATAATTAGGTGAGCTTCACTTATACACCATGACAAACCTGGAGGAAAATGATACACTAGTACCTTAGACCGGCCTGGCAACACTGGAATAGGGTGCGGACCTTTTTTTGCCAATCAGGGAGATAGTTGATTTGGCGGGAGAACTTCTGATTGCCCCGGAGGTTGCAAGCGTGACACAGTGTTGCCACAGCGCCCATGCCCCCTTCCAAATAAAACGATATGCTATCTACTGCAGCTTTCTGGGTTGAGTCTGAAAGTTGGGCCATCCGCGCCAGTACAAGTCCCAAATACTTGGAGCTGGATATAGCTCAGCGACAAATGCTCTCTGGAAGAGTTATAGCCACTGATAGTAGGAATCAATTCAGCAAGTGGGTGCACTGGGTTGGACGGGACCCACGCTTGGATTTGGCAGAAGAGATTCGCCTTGAAGAAAGGTTAGCCGTTGGCTAAAACAATACTTGGACATGTGCCCCGGAACGACACACTACATATGGCGCAACTTACAGCATGTATCGCTTTTAGCTGCCGGTTACAGTGCACAACTTTCGAAGCGTGGTACGGAGTGTGGAGATAATTACAACGCGTACAGAACCGTTCGTTTGATGCAGTGGTTTGCTAGGCACTTTTCAGTTCATTTCGTGCATTAAATTAGAAAGGACCAGTATGGAGTGCGCTGACCCAAATGCAAAGCAGACACGCCGAACGAAGCTCCATGATGCGTTGAGTAAACGTGCGTATCGAGAGAAATGGGAATAGGAAAAAGAGGCTGGAGCATCGGTGTGTGCGACAGTAGGCTAAGTAAATAAATCGTGCTGGAATACTGGAAATGCAACTGCTCTTTGCATTTGTGTGCCTTTGCTCTTCACATGCATTGCGGCATTACAGGACCCAGGTCAGCGGTGGCGAAGGAAGTTATTTTGGTTGCAGCATTTCAATCATTTTGAACTGTACTTGTTCACATGCAATAATGGACCATAACAGAACTGTATTTAGGCCAAACTGTGACAACTTGTTAAAACTCCCGATCTCGCAACTGTTTGGGTTTGTACGTAAATGTAAGTTATTGCAATAAATTATGCGGCATTTTTACTGACGTTGCGAGTCAATCGTTGACTGTATAGCAGTACTTCCAGCTTTCCGAAATGCATTCTGACTCAGTAATGTTGTCCGTGATATTGCATGCACAGAATAATCGATCCGGTTATGCGCTTATGTCAGGATCTGCACGATTATAGGCTTGTACACAACTGATGGAAAAGAATGGTTGAACTGCATGTGTTGGAAGAGTCAATAGGGAGTTGGTGATTGCTTATCCGGACTGTTGTCCGTCAAAATAAGCCCTTATTGTTTTCTGTTAGCCTCTATATATAGAGGTTGCGGAATTGTGGCATTATAGACAAGCACCAATGGCCGTTCAAGCATGAATTTTGCACCACCATTTAAATATTTAAATTTTGGACCTATTTGAAGCTTCTGACTGGACAAGTAAAACTTCATGACTGTTAGTGCAATTCACCTATTTATTCACACATTACAGGGAGAATTATAAGGCACATGACTGGACAGAATCACCCGTATTAAATATCTACTTCTGAAAATATATATGCTACTGAAAGCCGTGGAATCGCACACAGTCGATGAAGATATAAGCCACATGCTCGGTACATAATAATTATCTAGCATACCGTTGTCATGAACGCTTGACGTTGAAAGTGAGAGGTGGTCGAACGGTTGCTTGGTCGCCGGTTGAAGCTGTGGTGGCCATTGTGAGATTGTAGAGGAATTCGATAGCACAGAGCATGCTCTCCTACCTGCTACAGGCGTGGCTCCTTCAGGGAGATACAGAACTGCGGTTTTGCTGGAATCGCAAAGTTTTAAGGCAGATTGTGAAGAGCAAAGGAAATGAAACGGAGGAGGAAATTAAAGTAGCGGAATTTACATTCTGGCATCCAGGCTTGGGAGAAACGGCTGCATTGTAAGCTCTAACGTTTCACAACTGGAGATTGCATCACACTCCAAAACTGAGGTAGATCATTGCCCCCACCTCTCCCCACCCAAGTAATAACCTTTGAAAGTGTCCTCGACAACATAACAGCATTATAAAGTTGAGGCAGAGGCATGGCGAGGAAAAAAACTTGGCACTTGGTCGAAGTGGCGAAAAACGACCTGTGACGCGTATTGCCTTTCGCTCTCTTTCTCAATTGATGCGTCTCCTCACATCCTGAGAAGGGAAATGGCGTTTGGAAGCAGCGACTGTGTTGATAATTTTGTCCCGGCTGCCGGCAGGAAATTCCTCAGCAAAAGGGCACACAGCAAAGGCCTCCGTCGTCGTTTTGGATTGCAAGAAGAGGCAGGGAATCGGCTTGGCTGCAGGCCGCTCTATCCCAAACTCCCCTTTCAGCGCTCCTTTTTCGGGTGTGGTCCGTTTTCCAGAGGGAGTCGACTGCTGCGCGACTCATTCCGAGCTGCTTGCTTTGAGAATTTTCTCTCATTAGGCCACCGTTTCAGTCAGAGTTCAAAAGCAAACCCTCCCAGAAACCCCCACCTCTCTCCCTGCCTACAAGGAGTTGCTGCCGAAAAGTTATTAGCTGGCTTCAAACCTTTCCAGAAAGTGTGCATCACGTCCAAGACTACCACTTTCATATGTATATAGCCGCCTTTTGCACAGGTTTCTGGAGTTTTCTTACATTTCTAGCCAGTTTCTAGCCCAGCCGCAGCTGTCCCGAACGGAGCTGTCCAACTTTCTGGAATTCTGCGTGATGTCACTGTCCTCGCAGGGCGTCCGAAAGGGAGACGCTCCCGCCTGTTCTCATGCAGTTGACAGAGTTAAAATTTATAATGTTACTCTCGTCAGGAGGTTTCAAGACAAGCTGCATTGTGCGCAGTAAAATCTGTGGGGTAGAAGTATGTGAGATCTGACATCCGTAGGTCATCACACTCCAGAACCTAGAGGTCATCTCAGGGTCGTGGCACAGGTTGCCAACAACAGGCTAGCCTCCTGTCCGGCAGTCTCACGACTGACTACAATCAGAAGCCTCCCTCCCGGTTCCCATCCGTCACCCCCGCGCACCCCGCCATCTCTTGGCAAAACTGCCAACTCTCAACAAACTCCATCTATTGGCTGCGGCGAATGTCAGAAGGATTTGGGAAGTGGAACTAGGTTTATCGTTCTAGACGGAAACTACTAAAAAACCAATGTTTGCAGATATGGGGCTGGTAACGCTACGTGATTTTGATGCGGCGAGTGCTGCTAACTTCTTCCGATATATCCAGAGTTGATCATAAGCAGGATATTGGTGCAACGCAGCGGTCCCACTACTGAATAAATCACTTGTTCTTTACTCTGTGGCAGTTATGCGACATTTTATGGGTGGAGCAGCAAAGCTTACGGCCGCGGTATCAGGCGCCTGACCGTAGTTGGCAATCATCATTCGTTAATTCGGCGCAATTGACGCACATGAGGCGAATGGGATTTAGGCCCATTTGTTCATATCGGACGGCCACTAATTTTCTATCGATGCCATAACGGCCTCTGACTTTGCATTGTGGGCGAGGAGATAACGGCCTTTCCCACTTGCATCTGGGGTAGAGAGTCCTGTTTTGACAAGGCGGAATTCCCACATTTATCTCACTCGAAGGGCTTCGACGACAATACCAATTCAGATAATGGAAATATTGTGTATGTAATGCATAATTAATTACCGAGTGGTCAGTCGTTACCCGGCTATATTGTGGGAAGGTTCCGCTTCAAATTCTCATTTGAGATTAGCCATTCAAATGACCGCCGGTCACTTCCATTCCGGTGCGCCGAGGCTCTTCAGTAATTTCTTGATTTTCTGAGGTTCGCTATATTTCTCTGCTGCGTGCAAAATTTCTCAGCGGGATTTCCTAATGAGTGTTATTCTTGCTCGGAAATAAACTGAGAGGAAGGCAAAAACAGGTTTTCGTGTCGATTCCGAAATGTAAATTTTTTTTTTCCCCACCGCGTTTCTATGGATAATTCCATCTTGTTTCAGTGCACTGGCGTATTCGAAAAGAAAGTGCTGAAATAGGACAAGTACTCAAACTTTTTGGCCAGGGCCACTCTGTGATTTCATCACTCTCCCGCGGGCAACATGGATTTCGGCACAAAAATATAGTTAAAATTAAGCAGCACTGAGAGTACCACACTGTATACTGTATATAGTCGTCTCCCTCTAAATTCGTAACATTTCTGTACAAATCTACATAACCAGGATTCCATTAGAGGAGGGGATTTCCCTTCCTGTTTCACCCCCGTTTCCAAAAGAAGTAAGAAATTATGGATGAGAATATCTAGGTCTCTCTCCTACACATTTTCGGAACTACACCTAGACGTAAAATTTGAAATTAAAGCGCATCAGTTTACTCCATGCCAAATCGTACATTTCAAGTCGAGCTCCTTAAACCCAAGTGAATGCATGCAATTTACTCAAAATGCGCAACCGGAGATTTTCTCACTAATTTATTTGATACAACCGGTCCTTAAGCACATACAAGTTATAAGAAAGAAATTGTAAAATAAGTATTTGCAGGCATCACGTGACCCGCCGCGGCGCCAGCAATGTAAATCCCTAGAGATAATATCATTATACGTACAGTACCGTTGAGAATGTTCGGTACTGTACACTCCTACAGTATATTCATACCACTTGCATTAAGTTATTGTTGTATGTACTATATACAGTACAAAAATGGTCTGAGCTGTTAACTATAGTGCAGAGGACAAATGTGTTAGCTAATTTAATATGACTCACCTATGAGTTGAGCCCTGTAGCGTTCAGTAAAGTCAGCCTAATTCAGCAAGTCTGCATCATGCCATGTATTATTGATGAAAATAATTACAAAGGACAAAATGTTGAAAAGAAAAAAGTGCCGAAATCCTTCCCCGTAAAATGAAGTAATGCGCCTAATGGAGAAAAGCAGCGTGCGTGAAGGGCCTGAAAAGGAAATTCGGTCGTAAAGCGATCTTGAAGCCATGGTGCGAATGGAGGAATTTGATTAGAGCGCCTGAAAATGGATGCGATCAAGTCGCCTTTTATATGCCCGTGTTGGGCATTGCACTGTCCTTTAGTCGGGCGATGAGTAGAGGAGCCAACGCCATTTCGGCAGCTTGGAAATGTGCGAAAAGGAGGCAGTGCTTGGGCCAGAAGTAGTCGGGGAGCCTTGTCGCCATCCAACAGGCCCCTGGGTACCTTCCTCCCCATTCCAAATGCTTGCGATTCTTGTTAATAAAGGAATCACACTGCGCTCCGCCAGTTGCGGAAAAATCGCCTCCGGGACGGTTTTTTTTCCCTCAAGCTCGCCCATCTTAAGCCCCGATGTTTCCGTATAGCGACAGACTTTCAGCACACTCGACACTTTCAAGCAGGAACTGTGGCACTCCTTTTCCGCTCTCTTCATACTATATTTTTTATACTAGTTTTTCGCATAGCATACCGTTTGTCCGTTTAAATTATGATTTACGCCCCAATTATGACCAGAACCGAGAGAGGTAATTCCAAAAGAGTCAATTATTAGGTGTTGTATAAGCCCCATTTCCAGATTACTCTTCTAATAAAATTAACTTTTGGGGGGTGTAGAGGACTGCGGCACCCGATATGAATCAGAGATAAAGTCAGTCGCGTTAAAATAAGCCCTTATAAATTGCTGACACCGGTGCCAAGCGAACTTTTAATGCGTAGAGATTAAGCCAGTGATGAATGCGACACTTTAGCTTGGATACTCTCTGCAATTACCATATCGGTAATTAAGTTTGAAGAAGTGATACACAACCTCAGTGTATACCTGTACCTTTCCGAATCGATTCCCCTCAGACCAGAGTTGCCCTGTATTATGAACAAGCTCCTCTAGTTGTACACTTGATTTCTAGCATCCTTGGCCACGATCTCGGAAACAGCTGTCCGGCTGGGGCGTAGATTACACCAGAATCACCCTAATGATAGGCCTGGAGAGGAGGGATTGAGGGGAATGGAGGGGGGCTTGAAATAGCCGCCGGGAATCTGCTTGGCAGTGGCTGGGATATTTGAAAAGGGGGTGGTATGCAGCAGGAGGGTGGAGTAACTGGGAGAGATTCTCTTCTCCGGAAGTGTCGACGGGGTGGGGAGCTCTTTAGTTAGAACTCAGCCGACGGCGGCAAAGAGAGAATAGAACTGGAATATTCCACAGCTACAACTCGGAAAACGCTTTTCCGGATGCGAGCATTGTCTCGCTGCAGGAGTTTGTCGGAGCAGGCTTTCGTTTAGGTTCCTTACACCAATCCTTGGGGAAGTTGGCTCTAGAGAGGCAGAAGGGAAGAGGGTGGGGGTATGGTCTGGCAATGCTGTGGGCTTGAAACTGTACAGAAATCCGGGTATTTTCCAATCCGTTAGGTCTCATATATGGGGCCAGCCATGTAGCTGGTACTGGTACTGACTATTCATGTGTAGGATAGCTGTATTTTGTAATTTTCTGGATGTAGATGTGTTTCAGATTCGGCCAAATTGAATTTATTCGTGCTTGCAGAAGGGGAAGGTCAAAGATATCGATAGAAGTATCAAGCATGTTAGGGACAATCTAATCTATCTTATGGTATGGGATTATATTCAATAGGCAATATGGAGCAAACCAAATGAGCTGATTACAGTAAGGAAGTGCACTAAAATCAGTTGGGAGACTTGGGACTGAATTGAATTCTGCACTCTCGTGCAGGAATCTATGATTGCATTAATTCTTTATTATTCAGGTGATGAACGATTGCAAGGCATCAATCACTGACGACGACTTTCAAGGTTGTGCAATTTATTTCATTAATATCGTGGTGAAGTGAATGTGGAGTTCTAGCCAGGAGGTATGCCGTGTATACGTAAGGTTGCGAAAAGTAAACTTGCACGTCATGCGTTTCTCAATATTTTTCTTTATACGCGTATTTTCTCTATTTATGTGCAATAAGTCTTGTCTTGTACATAAATAGAAAAAAATAGAAAGACAACTGCCTCGTACCCTGGCAAGCAGCTCCAGTGCGTTGGTACAAGGCAGTTTTTTTCCACCTTTGTACTGTTGGAAACCTGTCGTCAGTAGGTGGGAATGTTTATAATAATTATCTTATACGTATCATGCATGTGCGTCGAGGTATTAAATTCTCAAGTACCGTGAACGTTGAACGACAATACTTGTTACTATGTGTACAATGTTGCGAAATGTGAAAGGTTATACAAACAGCGCAATTAAATTAATGGACCGGTGTATAGCCTACCGGCAACGAGAGAGAAGGGTATAAAGAGTCCATGTTAGATCCTGCTGTATCGCATGATTTGCTTGATGGATTAGCTCAAACTTAAGATATTAGATCCTTAGTGTTGGGTATTGATACAATATGAGATTGGAAAAGCACTCTTTTTAAGGTGTCCATTTCACTCTTTTGACTGGAGAGTGTGGCACATCATAGCATCAAATACTAACCAGAATACGCCTTTAACTACTGGCCTATAACGTCGAAAGCCGAAAAAGATCAGCGTGCCATCTAATCCTTGGCATTTTCCGAAATTGATCTGAAACGAATGGCTAGCCATAAAACCGAGTATCACATAAGTGTCGGAAGCATACCAAACTCCATTACTGGCTCCATACGTCACCAACTTTTAATTCGACCTTGTCGATAGCGAATGAAACCCGATGATAAATCCGCCTACAAACCTCGGAGTTAGGACGTTTATCTGACATGAAATCCTTTTCGATTAATTGGCACGTTAGAAGCAGCCGGACCAAGGCTCATAACAACAGCTATCATCTAACTGGTACGAATCATATTTCAGTCACCGTTAATAGCACCGGATATGACATACGAATTTCTCATTTGGAAGCTGTATCATTCCTAGGTCGCAGGGAAAAGGGTCAGGTCCTACTGCAGAAGAAGGTTGTAATTGAAAACAAGGCTGAGATTACCGGGGACAAAGTCGGTGCTAATCAAAAGAGATGCGGTTTTTGAGAGAAGGTCTGGAGAGCCTTGATTCCCAGGTCATTTTTTTTTCTTTCTCCATGACCTTTTTTTTCCCTTTTCTCTGGCCCAGCAATTTCCGAGCGGACAGCTCCAAATCAGCCGGGCTCAATCATGCTCCTCAGAGGAGCAGAAAAGGGAGGGGGTTTGCAAGCCGGCCTTCCACTTCTTCCGCTTTCTTTGGCTTCCACCATACCCTTTAGGAAGTAGGGTACTTCCTCTCCCTCCACCCCTTCCCAATCCTACCCTGCCCCCCACCCACCTACCCACCCTTTTTTACGGGTCCAAGGAGCGTAAATTTGCAAGCAGGACTCAGCCGTGCGTCAAAAATTGCAAGCCCAGAAAATTAGACGTTTTTGCCTCTGCATTGGCTTGTGAGAGTCGGCAGGATATTTTTTGCATGCTAATTGCTCTGATCTCCTAGATACAGTGCTCTGCTATAATAAGAACGCGGCTTATGCTCGCAGTCGGGACTCGATGCGGGTCCCTTTTTTGCAGCAAAAAATTGTGGTGCTCGTAGGGTATATATGTGCGTAATTAATTAGAGCGAGAGGGATTTTTGCATTGTTTCATTACCCTATGTGAATGTTTAGATACAGGATATAAAGTACATGCGGTATGTTGTGTCTCATATTATTGCCATGCGAGTTATGCAGCCATATAGTCAGTTGTCATAAAGAGATACTCACATTCTTCTAAACTAAACTAAACAGGAAATGCGAGCAACATCTGGCTCAAAATTCGCAGTATTTCCAGTGCTTTTTTTGACATTGTTCTTTAATGGTGTTTGTAATGTCCGTGTAATACTGTAGAGAATTGTGGCATTGACTCTATTGTATTAGACCGGCTGGCATGTTTTTCTGCAGTCGTTCCACTGAATTATTTACTCCACAAGCGCACTAATTTACATAATTCCAATCCCTAAACAGGTAAGATCTACAAAGGGTTGCGTCAGGTCAAACTAATGACTCTGCGCAGTAGTTGACCACCTGCAAATATCAATTCCGGGACTTCCATGCAGTTGAAATTGTGGCTTGCCACCGCTGCTTATTAACTTATTAAGTGCAACAAGGCATAATCAGTTGCCCCGTGGATATAAAACGCACCCTAATTAATGCTACAGAGGTTATACCTCAATGCCAAGTTTAATGAAGCTCATTGGGTTCGAATAATGCACTGTTATTGAACCAAGTCAGGCTGAACATGGCGTAGCTTTGTACGCAGATGTGAATTCATTGCTCTGTTGCATATTGTGAGCCACGCTTATTCTGTGTAGGCAGAAGCAGAAAAATAGCTGAAAATATTGGCCACGTCCTGTACAGCAGCCACTCCTGAGGCTGCTTAATTACCGCATGGTTGTTACCAGCCACTGGCTTGTACTGAAGCAAAGTTGATTGAATGCGGCCAACGAAGGAAAGAAAGAAATAAAAAAGAGGTTAACCTCGGTCCAAATTGTTCCCCATACACCGTGGCAGTAAAAGGCCCTGAAATTGGTTGCCAGCTCTTTAAGATATTGGAGCAGCGTTTTCTATCAGAAAGGCCTGCCCGTTTGGTGGCAAAGTGCGATGGAAAACCCTCAGTGGCCCCCTGCGGTATTGCCTCTCGGGCAAATAAGAAGGGCACACCAAACCTCGGCCTCTAAAAGAAGTGTTCCCTCCACAACTCCTACTCCCCTGCAAGCAACCCACCTTCACAATACCTTCATATCGAATGGTAAAAGGGGGGCCAGAGGCTGAGGGGCTTCCCAAGAGGTTGGGGTGGTGGGGAGTTTGGGAGTGTAAAAAATTCAGCAGATGAGGAAAGGCTGTTAGGAAAGGGCAAGTTAGGCGTCTATTGTGGGCCCCATAGGAAAAGGAAGGGGCTCCCGAAGAGAACGTGGTCTCTGCTCCCAGGGTACCCTTCGGATGGCGTCCTGATTAGGACTTATTGAGGGCATTAAGGCCAAAGGTGACAGCAATGTGCCCAGCCAGCCGGCACTTATCCGCGGACTTGGCCAAAACGAGGGTTAGCGAAGGGGAGGTGGGGGAAGGCGGGGGAAATATGGCCAGGCAGTTGCCTAGGTGAGACTCACTGGGATTTTTATCCATGTTTCGAGTCTCGCTTTTTTTCACGCTGGAAGATTGAAAATAAAACCGTCACACCTGCAGCCTAAATATCCCTTGTATTTTGCCAATTTTCCTCGCTTCTTGGCGCCTGAAATTGGTGCGACCAAGTTGGATGGGCAGCCTGGACATTTTGTGACATATATGCTGTTGATTACATAGCACTGAAAAATGTGCGGGTTTCGATTCAATTGGACCGCATGAAGTTATATGGGGATCAGTGTGGCCAGGGGAGAAACAAATAATAATAACACGAATAATAATAATTTTGCGAACCTAGGGGACCAAAATGATGATATCGCAGCCACAAATTTGACCAAGGTTTTCATCGGCATGGGAATTCAAGCAATCGCTAAATGATGGAACTGCAACTATAATTTTCCAGACTTGCACCAGCCATTCAAAATTGATCGTTGTTTAGCCTACCGAATTATCTGTTTTAAACGGGATCATTGGAGAGCACGCCTGTTTCAATTACTAAACTGTTTTGTGTCGTGTACCGTCTAAATCAACAACTCTTGTTTTGAAAACAAGTTTGTGTAGCCCATATTTACAAATCTGTGCCGAATTCATGGCCGGATTTGTGTGTGCAGTACCGACCTGGGAATGCCGATAATGCGGCACACACCGAATCGGAATTTTTGCTCTTGAAATGACCCCAAGTTGTTGACTTATACTAATGGTCGCTCGACCTATTTGTTACAAAAGGTGTCTTGTTACGAGTGTTTGGAGAAATCTAACGATGATCATTATTGTTTGATTGTGTTGTTAGTCTTTCTCTCCTTGACTTGATATAGCCAAGATGAAAAGCTGACCTGGAAGGGAAGGTATTGTAGCGTAGTGCACCGGAAGGACGACCCATCGACCTTCTAGTATATCGTCATTATTTTCTGAAGCGAGTGAGGGATCCGAGAATCCGCCTGGAGCGACGTAGCAAAGGCCTTTTGCATCCCTTTAATATTCCACCAACAGTAAAAGGCGAAAGGCTGCTTGATGAGCTCAGATTACCCGTTTCTTGCACTCAAAAATTTATGGCCTGCAGGTATCTGTGCGGTGTTCCTCGTCTACTTGGAATTTTTTTGCCAGAATAAAGGCAGGGAGTACTGAGGGAGAGGCAGGACAGAATTTTCTTTTCTGACTTAATGAGCTGCTGTGGAATTTGCCTATGCACATGAGGAGAAGAGGGGTATACTTAAGTCAAATAACGATCCGCGTAGCTGGAAAATACCTCATGAATTGTCAGCGGCATATTTATAACTTGAGGCATCTTCCGCTACGGTGCTCACATTGTACGAAATTTTGGCTTCAAAATAATATTTAACAAAGCGCTACATGAGCGCATTTCAGAGTATGTTGCACATGGCATGGTGGACTTTTTGGCAGCGAACACGGTTCAAGTGGCACCCATGTCACAGTCACTTGTTGTCACCTTTGATATCTGACCTGCCCTTTTATGGGAGGGTCTGCATATTACACATCAATCGAGTCGTTCAGTGTGCGTCTGTCTGTTTGACATCATTCATGCAATCAGCAAAGCGGACATCAGGCTAGCGGCGTATCAGGGGAACCTGATGACTATCTCTCACTTGATAATGTCCTTCACACGCGTCACATTATGTAGTTTGGGGCTACCAGCACCACAATGTAGTTGCATTAAAATAAGTAGAAAAGCCCACTAATAGCTCGGCCATAATTTTCTCTTTGAATTTGTTAGCCTTTCATTTTACGTAAATGAGAATATGTAAACCGTGATGATGCCAATTATGCAAACATTTACTCTCAAATTTCATCACCACTGGCGGCATTCATTTCGCCTCACAGTATGTGGGCTCACATAACAATAAAGTCACATAAGTGTAAAAAGCAAATAAGAAAATAAAACTAAATGAATGGTTGGCTGCCAGTAATATACCGGTAATATCGCAGTTTTTTTCGCAATCGGTTATATGGACACCACTGCAATGTTTCAGGGTCGGTTTTCGTCATATTTCTGAACCAAATTGCTCCAGTTGATATTGACAATTGCGGCACTATTACGAACATGCATTCTAACTTTTGTATTGTGACCCTAAACCACGTGTGGTTGCCAAGCGGTGTAACCAGCAAGCTCCACATCACATAACTACTGTATACAGTAAAATGAAAATGGGCAACATTAGGCTAAGATACAATTTTTTCTTAGAAATTCTCAAGAAACACAAGTCAACAAATCTACTTATCTACCATGTGCATCTTGCAGTTCAACTGATGAACTCAGTTAAATTCAACATGCCACATAAACATCATGCTATACACCTGAGGGATCATCCTAGTCATCTAATCAGCCGACTATGCCACTACAAAGAATATAGCACGCAATAAAAAAGTATCCCCCGAGAAAGCACATAAATCGTCCCTGAAAAAAGTCCGATTTTAAAAACTCATAACCCGAAAATCTGGTCCCCCGTGTAGGAAGTTGCAGTGAATCTCACATTCTCACACCCACCTGTCTTTTCTATGCCCCGCGATGGTCGGCCGCGGCATTAATATTCATGTAAGCCGGACAAAAGCTCATTCTTCCCGCAAATAGTCGCATTATGTCCGGCGAGGGCTTGGACAATGAAGGTTGATTACCAGAGGCGCACAATGGACGAGCCGAACTGATCCGGAAGTGCGCCACCAGACTTTCTTTTATGTGGAGGAAATCACGTCGGACGCTCTCTTTTACACACATTCTCTATAGCCTCGGCTGCATAGACGGGAGAACTGATTTCCTGCGACACAACTGATGGAGTGTCCCCCCATGTGCCAAGATCAAACTCTTCCCAACAGGGATTATGACGATTCAATATACGACCGAACATCAGTCGGATGCCGCTAGTCCTATTATATGGCTCTACTTGTGACGTTTACGTAGCACTAGATCCCCGAGAGGGCTTCGCATGGACTTAAATGGATTATGAGGGATATGGGCCTGTTTTCGCCCGCATCTTGTGCAATTGCGCATGCGCACTGGGCCTCCAACTGATGTTTTATGTAAATGGCAGGTGTTTACATACGGCTGTTATTTTTATTTAAAAAAGTAGATGAAAACCCGCACAATTAGGTGCGCAGTGAATGCCGATAATTATTTGAGCTGAATTGAACCGTGAGCTAGTTCAAATATTAGGCTATATTAATATAGATACATATTTAATTTTATTAAAATAATGCAATGTTGCATCAAGAGCACCATACGTTTTATAATTTCTCACAAATGTCGTGTACGCCCACATGTTCTGTTGGCCACTGAGGAAAGGTAGAAAAGAAATTGCCCAGGGGCAGTGCAAAATAATATGGCGCACGTTCTCTTCTTCTGACCGACTCAAATTAGCTAACTAGTCTTATCAAACATGCGGTATAGCTTTGCCCACCAATGTGACATCCTCATTAAACATTGTATAACATTTGAGTTCGGAGTCGATGCCAAATTCTACAGATCTATTCAACGCTATAGTGTGAACTACTGTAGCATTTTTAGTTAGCTTTTTTTAGTTTATTGATATCCGAGAGATTCAAAACGAGATGAGAGCCAGAGTATGCACTCTAAAAACACGATATTATTGAAAATTGCACAGAAAATGCAACGCGCTTTGTTGTAACTGCTGCTTGTACTGTAACTGTACATGCACCTACATTTTCTGAAAAGCTGTCATGCCAGGAAAAAATTCATAATATTGAACTGCCACATTGGATTACAGTGGCTTGAACATTCAACTGAAGTTGCACTGTACTTAACAAACTGAAATAATGGCACATCAGTGCCACCTGCATCGTGAACTTGCGTAATTAAAAAATTAGTCCCAAATTTTATGAGACCCAGCACCAGTTGTACAAATGCAAATTATGTCGGATGATGTATTGTGAATACCTACACACACGGAAATTTTCCCTAATTTGCTATCACACAACCTACCCTTAGAAGCGAACAACTGAAAAACTGCATAATTATTTAGCGTCCCACTCGTAAGCCAGTTACGCAATGGCTGTATGCAATCCGCAACTCCCAGCCCACGAAATACAATTTCCTATTTTTAGTCACGACCAACATTCCAAAATGAGCGGCATAGAGTCAGAAGTTATCTATGGTTGAGAAAGTCAGGCGACCCAGATTCCTGCTGCTGTAATATGAATGGCATTCCGAGTGCGTGCGACCCCAAAACGTGGGTTTCAAGGAAAGGAGCAGCAAAAGTATGCCCGACCTGCGCACGGATAATATACTGTATATTTTCCAGAGGGCAAGGATTCCGTGGGAGGTACGGCACGCAAGCTCTTCATCTGCTTGATTGTGAAAAGGCAGTGCAAAAGCAAGGATCGTGATCTGTCACACGGTGTCACCTCGTGGCGATAAATTACTCGCGTAATGTCCCGTTCACACACACACTGGTTTGCTTTACGGTTGTGTTGCTGAGTGGCGATAATTTTCTGCCGGTTGCTAGGATATGCTGGGACTGGATGCACACTACCAAAAAAGAATTTAGCTGGGCGTAAACTCCAGTTTGAAATTGGATCAGGAAGTCCCCCATTCGCTGGGTCTGGCCAAAATCGGATCTTGATGACTTCTGAAGAACTAGATTCTAGCTCCTCTTGGGCCTCTTGTCTAATCTGAAAACCGAATCCAAAATTTATTTCAATTTGTTGTGCGGCATGCCAAGAGGCGAAACTAGTGCTGAGCACGACATGCTGTGCTCACTTTTCGTGAGATGGCATCGCACTGGGCCCCATTTGACTCGGTACCTGGCCACGCCTTTTTCCTTTCAAGATAGTCCTCGACACAAGTCGGATCCTTATTCTTCACTGCTTCGTCCTTGCTCTTTTGACCTCTATTTTGGGACTGTTCACGAGCACTGCTTGATTATAGCGCCGGTTTTATTATTAGACACCCATTAAAATGTTCTATTGCACGTTTTCTTCATATTGAGCGCACATCCTGGAGTCATTCAGATAAGCGTAATTGTGTTGACCTGCCGGTTAGGACCTATCCCCGGTTTCGCGGAAAGGTCAACAGAATACGGCCCACAGTCTATTACTCCCATTTGGGCCAATTTTGGCATTTGGAGGCACCCCAGTTGCGGCTAGTGGGCACTCACAGTCCACAATAATATTTGGCCAACTCACAACAGTACACACTACCATCTAAAATAATCCTTATCACATGACTATATAGGGTAGACCATTTGATTGGCTGAGTCTCACCTCGATTCCTTTATCCACAATTTCCCCCTCCCTCTATCCCATTCCCAACCCAACATCTCTGGTTTTAACAGCTTATCAGCCGCGCAGGATGCACAGCTCAGCAGCGAATTCCATTTTCATGGTTAGTAGCTCTAATGCTGTCTCCAAATAATCCGTTTGATGGGGACAAAAGGAGGAGGTACCGCATTGCGCAGGAAAGGGGGAGACATTTTTCCTCTCCTCTCAACTCTGTCGGAATACGACACAAAGGTCGAGGTGGAATAATTGTAACAGGCGGTGTAGATTCTGGTCTTAATGTGCTCTTTGCCTCGTCAACCGAATGAACTTGACAATGTACCCATTGTGAAGGAAGCCGATATAAAACTCCTGCTCGTCCAGCTGGCTTCTTGTTCGGAAATTCGACGGTTTTTCCCCATCATGGAAGGTGCAATAATATTTTTGTGCCACAAAAGCAGTGGGTGAATGCAAAGTGCGACTCATTGTGCGACCAAATCGGCTTTAAAAAGTGTGCAATAACATTTTGTTCAGAATGTTAGTTGGNGGAAATCGGTTTTCTATGCTTCGAAAGCAATGATGTGACAAGTGTCATATCGGAGACCGCCAATAAAATTTCTTTGAAAAATGGGATATTTGGCACTTAGGCCCTTTGTTACGGACCACGCCTCAATTTCTTAATCATATTTTAATTCTCGGCCGCTTTTCGCGGGAAAGTCGACAAAAACTTGGTGCATGGCGAGGCAGGCTTTGTCTGTTGCGTCTTGTGCACTTTGGAAGCCTAGCCACCCTTGTACAATCCGATTATCATTTCTGACAGAAGCACTTTCGCGTGGTTATACCGGCACAAGATTCGATGCTTTGTTGTTCAATATTGATGTTTACCTAAACAGTGTGCAGAAACAATCAAGTTTTAATTTGTGCTGGTTGGACCCCCTTTGCTTCAAAAAGCAAGAGTGACAGGTGGATTGTGTTGTGAAAACGGGAATGAATGCACAGTACCAACCCTTTTATACCGGGTGCAATACAAGCACCTCTTCAAACGTACATACCGAAAAGCAAACTTGCAATGATTTTTTTTTAAATTACACACCTAGTCCATGATTGGCATCTATCTTATACGCCTGTCCAGGGCATGCATAAATCAAAAACCGACGCTTTTTGCACGGCACGAATGAGCAAATCATACACTATGCGACTAGAATTACGAGTGTGGAGTAAAAAAAAATGAAAAACATTCTATGACACAGCCGCATCTCTGGTGATTTGTACCACTGCACTGTATTTCTCTGCGTCCGTGTAAAAAAAAGAGCAAAAGTGTCAACGTGTGTGCGTCATGAAGAAGCACACGTTGCTCGACTGGGAAATGAGAGTGGAGATATGAGAAGTTTTTTGTCACGCTGAACAGTACGCTGTGGAAATGAGGGTAATTGATAGGATATGGCTCCGCCCATTGACCACTTTGCCATGAAGGGGAAGTTAACGCTGGCTGCCTTCAAAAGGCAGCGCGTCCCTCTGTTGTGGCCGCCAAATTTTAATTCAATACTGACTGCAGGACTGCGCAAGTTAGACATGCAAAAAATTTATAAAGGTATACCGTATGTATTTTCAAGGTGGTATTAATTTAGAACCAAAATGCTTGCCATCTCCGGGCGGTTTTATTGAATCCTTTTTGGAAACTGGACTTGTTTATTGTTGACGTCCCTCTTGCTCATAAGCTGTATTGAATTAGTTCAAATGAGTTTTTTTAATGAATTTGTAAAAGGGAACGGAGTTGATACTTTGATGATTCAGCCCGTTCATCAAACTGATATCTCTGAATCCGGGACTTTTTTTCCTCCCCTGCTTATGCAGATTTCAAATGCATCCGATAAAAAAGGGGTCAAGGCCGAAATTCTTTCTCTTATTCAATTACAGGAGTAGGAGGCCTCTTCCTCAGCGTGAATTTCTGTTCTCGATTTCTTTCAATTCCTATGGGCTGTGTCAGAATTCTCCTGGGAATTTCGTTTCTTTTCCTCCATCCACCTAGCATCTATATCTAACCCACCCCAACTACACCCCCCATACACCTATCCAACCTACTTTTTTTGCTAATCCCGATCTTTCATATTAAGAAGGAAGGGGCTGGAGAAGGCGTTATTAGGCAGATATCCCTGGTAGGCTTCCAGACTCTGTATCCGAGAGCTCTGAAAGGCGAAGGGAATGAAGTGGGATAATTTATTGTTGCAGGTGGTGGCGAAGATAGATGAAAATTTAACCAAGGTGGCTGCATGAAAATCTGATCGATAGGCTATTACTGCAATGTGCAGCCTACAGGAATGAAGTTCAGGTCTGCTTGAGGTGGATTTATAAGCCGAGTTCAAGTAGGGTTTCCATTAATGGAGTGAAAACTTGTAAAATAATAACATAAGTGCCTTTCTTTTGAAGAATTGCAGAATTATTGCATAATATTCAACCCAATTGCAGCCTATATCCGGTGAATATGAGCATCATGTTACAAACCATGAGCATCGTTTCCGAAAAAATTTGGTGCAGTTATTATTCTTCCTATAGTGTGTGCAAGGCCATGGAGCATGAACGACTTGAGAGTTTCATTACATGGCAAGCATATTTTGCAATAAAGGTTGGGTGTGTTTGCGCAGTTCTAGTGCCCACAAATTATGCCTTCAGGACCTTCGAATCATGCTCGGCTGCATCACGGTGAGGCAATAAGTTAGAGCGGATTATACTCTTGTTGGTCTTCAGGCCTCTGCAGCAGGCCATAATATAGATGGTGTTACATCCCATGTTATGGGTACTCAGGTATTGATAGACCTGTGCCTTTTCATTTGGTGGAAAAACAAGGTATTACCCGTTAGAGTGGAAGTTTCCAGACCTAAAAAGACAACCCTTTACTCTGATCTGGCCATTTGGGTCCATTGCTAGTGAATGAGGCTATACTTTTTCCTGGGGCTTTTGGAGACAATTGTCACTTTTATAGTGATCCACGGACCTGGACGTATCTAAAGCTGTAAGAAACGGGCAATATGGTGTAGTTTCTCCAAACACGCATATTTCAAGGTAATGACCACATTTGGTAGTTTTGGTATCCCATACAGGAAATGAGGGGCCGTCCGGGGTTGCGCTATGGTCACAATATTATGACCGTCCTAAAAACTGAGTCGCATTTTCGAATATATCTTGGACAGTGTAGCTATATGGATAGAGGTGCGGATTAGGCGAAAGCGTGCGAAGCGGAGGAAATTTTCCAGAAACCTTTTTGCTTTACAGCCCACAAACCCTTGCCCACATATGAGAAACAAAAGTCCGCAACACAAGGCTTGCAGCCATCAAATTCTTTTATCACTGCAAAGATTTGGGGCCTCGCTTTAGCCTCTTGGATGAACAATAAAGAAAGGCGGCGAGAATTAAAACGGGGCTAACTACATCCCCGAGTCGTAATGACACATTAACTTTGACGTTCTCCAAGATGGGATTGCATTTTGGTCCCTGATCGTTCTTTCTCTCCGAAAAGGTCATTATCCTCAAAGTGCAGGTTGATGACCTTGGCCATTTGGCCAAATCCGTAGATTGGGGATACAGTATTTACGAAAGGGCTTCTTCAGTGGAGGGAGGTCCTTCGTTAATGCCTTCGCATTATCAAAAGTCGATGAGTCTCGGGAGAGCTCCAAACTAAATCTGCCGATAATTCAAGACATGTTGAAGCTCCACTTTACATTTACTACGTTTCGGAGGGTGAAAGATATTTTCCGATATCGCCTGAACCGTATCTGAAAGCTATATCGATTCCTGAAGCTATATAGGACATCTACACAATGCCAGCAAATATACTCCTGACAGCAATAAATCATCCTGAAATTGCTTGAAAAGCCAAGAATTACAAATGCCTTTGTTCAGGTTTTATGGAAACGGTCGTCTACCTAAGTGAGTACCTATGAACCCTCATATGTGGCGGACACGTCATAGTGCAAAGAAATTCAGCTGTATTTTAACTCCATATCCGAACATTAAAAACCCGAGGCTCTTCGCTGATTTGCGATTCTCTGTAGCTTTCCAAATTCGTCCCGAATAAAAAAATTCGGTGTTATTTTTTATTGATTCGCATTCATCCCCAGTTTCAATTCTTTCTTGGAAATGAGCTCTGATTATTCCGTCCCCTTTGTAATGCAAATACAAAGGCAAATGTATTCTTTTTCAAAGAGAGATATTGGGTTGCTCTAAATAAGTCTACCTCTCTGTATGTAGCTTCGTTTTGAGATGCTGCTTTTGTCTGAGGCCAATCAGATAACCCAGAATCTCATGTGGCATAGGCAGCTAGGAAATGGGAAAAAAAGAGAAACGTGAAACACATGCTTGGCCTCTGCAACACAATCCGCTCCAGTAGACACTGTCAAGAGCAATCATTATTAGGCCTACTTTGTTGCAGAGCATCATATACAACATACGGATTAAGTTTACGGCAACAGTTTTCCCCTCTGCCCTACTGCAGTGCAACCAAATAAACTGGAGTTAATCGCAGCGCAATTAAGAAACGACTATAATACAGTGTATGGAATGTGTATTGTTTTGGGTAATGCCATGTATCGTATCAATCCTGTTACACGGAGTTACGAGGCGATAAACAAACGGTGCAACTGGGCCTGGGTGGAAAGCACAAATGACGGAGTTGTGCATGCGAGTAAGCCCTTTGACTTTATGCCAGGGGCTTACTGTTTGTATACCCTCCCCCCTCCCCCTGCATTAGAGTATCTAATAGGCCCGGATTATACGACTGTCGTGTTGTCAGAGGTTTATGTGGTGAGAAATGGAGCATTAGGAAAATTCTCATTTTTACACTGGGGGCTCCCCCTCAGTTGGCCAGTATTGTTACAATACTTAACGCATTATTTTATAAGCCAGTTTATTAGTCAAAATAATATTGTTCTCACTTTGTGATGCTACACTGTGACTTTGCTTTAAGGCTCTATCGATAAAAGTGTAGTTTTTTTCTTCTTTTGCGTGGGGCGGTGGGAGGCGAGAATCTCTTGTGCCTTACATCATAATTTCTCCCAGCGTGCCTCACTCGCCTGCAGGTTGTGAAGAGAGCAGAACGATCGTTGAAGTTGATTTGTGTGGATGTTGTGCCGGCGGCAAAGTGTCCGCATGCCTCGAGGTCCTTTCCAAGTGGGAGTGGCCGTCCCTCGAGGTGCGAAATTTTGGGACACTGTCTCCTGATGGGTGCCAAGAGAAGGTGGACGGTTGGGTGGTATGGAGGGAGGTGGAAAAAAAAGAGAGCAAGAAGAGTGGAAGAGGAAAGGAAAATGGCTTTTCCGTCTAATTTCTAGCGTCTCCTAACTTTTGCCATTATTCTACCTTAAGTGTAGGTTTGAAACCTTAATGGGGTGGTTCTTAACATAGGATTGCATTCTCCATGTGATTTACAAGTCTACGGTTGCGTTTGGATATGGTCGTAACTTTTTCGGTTCATGGGTCTAAGATAAAATGGTAGATTTCCTCCCCATTTCTATTCCGGTTAGAGACTTTCATTAATGTAGTAATCGCATGAGAAAAAATGCCCCTGGGACAGTAGGCCTTTACGTGGCAAAGCACCGTGATTCACAGGGGTGCGAATGGTGTGAGACTACAGGGCGTACCGTAAAATGTGCGCTATATTGTATGGACTGACAGAAATGCAGGGGGGACATTTACGGAACCCTCTGTAAGGGGTCCGAGGTTTTGCGAATGAAATATAAACGGTTTTATACAGCGTCTGTAAGCGAGCGTGATAGGGAGTAAAATAAGGGGGGCCACTGTATAACAGCACCTAATAATGCAATCTAATGCATCTCTGACAGGGAAAGATACAAGGATTTATTCCAGGTTTCCATTAGAGTGATTCGGTGATATCACGGCATTGCCAGTAATTGCGGGTTCTAGCCGTGAGATAACGCTGATTGGCTCCAATGTCCCGGACATTTTATTGGGACGCCAGTGCCAACGCCAGATTATACCCAAACTGAATGACGTCATGAAAATGTCGGCTAAGCTGGCCGAATAACATTCCCCATGATTGATTGAATTTTAAACATGGACAAACAGGTTGGAGTTTCCTCTCGGGGGCGTTGTTAACTTTGCCCGTTTTCATGGAAAATGGAGCTTTACCTGCAGCTTTGTAGAGCGAAATTGATTTGTGCCAACGCGCAATAAGATCAGTTCGAGCATCATATTCATGTAAATCGTTAATTTCCATAAAAATTACGTCACAGTGCCGCTTAATCCCGCGGTGAAAAGGAAAAAAAAATCTCGTTAACCCTCTCCCTCTCTAGAAAGCCGCTGTATAGATCCCACGGCTTTTGTTTGTTCAAATCTAATAAGGAAAGGAAGCGATCGTTTCGATTCTGGTCCAAATCACACGGTGGGCCATGCACTCATCATTATTGAAAGAATTCCAGAGGAAAGGAAACGTCTCCAGATAATAACATTTCCGGCGAAAGCAATCATGCAAAATGATTACCATAGGCCTGAGCGCTCTAATAATAATAATGGAGCAAGGGGGGTTATCCGACCTCTGTAATCCTACTCTCTCATTTTTGGCAACTTACCATGGGTCGGGTCCCACCCCTTCATCACGCGATTTCCCTTCACCGCTTTTGTGCCTGGAATATATCGCCCTCGAGTGAGAACTGAGATCGGCAAAGCAATAAATTCTACTCGGCTTACATAAATTTTTTGCACCTTGCAGGATGGTTTCTATCAGTGCTTCACTCTGCAATTATTGTGTCGTAATGAATTATTATGGGTGGAGCCCCCCTTACCAAAAACCATATATGCTGGCACACACTTTGATGCCCATCCTATGTAGTAAAAAGCAGCGTACCATGTTGCTTTATCGGTTACATTGAGGCGGTTTATCCCCCGTAGGTTGCATTTTTGACAGCAAGCTTCACAAACAAGTCCTACCTCCCCCTTTTCCTCGACAGCATCAAACATCTAACCCGCATCACTTAAAGCTCCTTTTCCTCTTTGGAAGAAAAGACACTTTGAGAGATGTCAGGGACACCCCTCCACACCCTACCCTCCTAGTAGTCGTGTGGAAAGGTTGGCAGGAAGGCGAAAGCTTCCGCCCCTGAAACTTGGTAGAAACTTCCCACCAAACCCAAACTCCCTCGTCTATTTACACTTAACGCTTCCATAAAAACCCTCAGCGGTTTTGCACATTTTTGTCCACACCCCTCTGAAAATTCGACTAAGATGTCCCACAGCACACATCTGCGCCATTTTTATCCCTCCTGGAATGTTTGTTGGCCTAGACGTGTTAATTAAACCGTCGCGTGATGAACCCGTAGGCTGAGGGAATGAATAAGGTTCGGCGAACCGTAAATGCATGTCATCAGGAAGCGCTGCCAGGTTAACAAGTTCGTATGACACCAGCTATCTAATTTCCCCCATTAGTAGGGTTACAACGCGTCCTTTTGATCCGTTGTGGAGCAGAAAGGACTTGTGTGGGATGGTCGACGCGACGGGGGAAGGGAAAGGTCGGAGAGCCGGGGAGGAAGGAGGTGGATGGTGGGGGGAAGGTACAAAAGCCTGTCCCTTTGGCAAACAAGACATTAGCCCTGCTCCAAAGTTGGTGAAAGTTAATCCGATCAAATGGATATGAGTTTTGACAGGCTACACGGTTGTTTTCGGAGAGTCGGGAGAAAGTGAGGCGTATTATTTCCAAGTATGCCCCGACAGGGTGGGGGTGTAGAGGCCGTAGGTTTTTAAATCATCCAGTCTGTCATTCCGAGTGTTTCCTCCACCCGAGGGTGAATGCTATTGAAATGTAAATGAAATGCAGAGTCTCTTCCCCCGGTAAGTCTGCTGCGAAGCTCCAAGATGGGAATTGAACAGACCCTGGCTCTTCTTCCTCTTGACGCAAGGCTTTGCTCCAAATCCTTCTCTGGCCCACGTCCTACACTATGCCTACTCCCAAGTCACTAGGCTGTCGTTCCAGCCAGCAGATAGCACCGGGATGCCAAAATAATAGGAAATCAATCCTTCTTGCTGCCAATGCGGTTATCGAAGTTCACGCTTCTGTCTCTCTCCTTCCTGCAGGCCGCATTCGGGCTGTCTACCAATGTTACAGGGAGGATTAGGTCCTTCCAGAATGTAGCAAATTACTCATATTTCATCCGCAATTGCCAGTCAACTTGTGTTGGGTGCAATATATGAGAACTTGAGCATTGACCTCTTGTAAGAAGCGCGTTACATGTGCAGGGGCGTGGATAATTAAGTTTAGCAATATTTCACCAGCATTTCTTCTAGTCACGTCAGGGCTTCTTCCGTCGGAAAAACAGCTTCATTTCTTGACACGAGAGAATCCCATAGTCATAAAGTGTCCTGTTATATTGTGTAACGTGTGTCCAGAGTATAGCCAAGTCAAATACATTCCTCGCGTTCCGGTGTTTTTTTTATTGTACATGCAAGTCTTATCCTTCATTAAAAAGTCAACATGGGTTGCCCACTGAACAGCAATAATTAAGAGCAATTATAAAAGATTGGGCGCGATATCAATCGAGGAAGAAGAGGATATGTCCTCATTATAACTGTGCCAAATTGCCCGCCGCTCAAAAGACGGCTGATCATAAAATGGGATAATTACAGTAAGAAGATACCTCGGAGCTGTTATTTTTGTGTCAAGTTGCATTTCCATTTGACAATGTCGGAGGAGGATGTAACGACTGCGGAAAATCTCGGAAGTGGCCGGTTAATTACGGCAGTTCAGGAAAGAAAGAGGCTGAACAGATGTGAGTTACCATTAATAGACCTTGTACTATCGATAATAACATTTATTATTTCTCCGGAATTGCTTCTGGATACGTCAAACCTGTAAATCTCGCAAGGTAATGGGATGCCGAATAAAGTGATTGCAAAATACACGCGGGGGAGATCGTGGGAAAAAGAAAGAACTTCCAGCCATAAATTGCAATCCGCCATAAGCCATTATGGGGAAGCAAAAAGAAATTCTTATTTCAAACCGTCGAGACTATAGACGATTACGGTGAAGTTGAGTGCCACCCATACAATCGAAATAGGGCAATTCGGGAGCCCCCATGAAGATTTGAGAGATTTCCATATTATGCCTTAAACGAAATTCCGTAAGGATGACCCTTCTTTTTTTCTACTTTTTACATGAAAATGAGGCGTCCAGAAGGCATTTAATTACCTTTATAGGGAAGTAGAGATAAGTTTCATAAAGCATGGTGAGAGTTGGGAAGGATGTGGGCGAAGAAGGGAAGTCACGAAGTGGTGGTTTGGTTGCAGGGGAGAAGGGGGGGGGGGTGGAAGCGTAATCGGGAGAGGTGGGGTAATCACGATCCCTGGCGCAAGATTGGAAAGATGTCTGGGGAGCCTTCAGAAATTTCGAGCTGGCAGGGAAAAGCCAAGAGGTCTTATTGGTCTGCTGCGAGCTGTACATCAATTTGTAAACAGGCACTCACTGGGTAGGCTTTACAGCCCTAAATGGGAAGAAAATGTAAAAGGGTATGAGGATATCGGCGGCTGCCACGCATCTTGTTCCATAAACTAAGCCGAAAGCAGTTCGGAGAAAATTGTTACGTATATAGTGTGGCGTGGACGGTTGTTGGGGAGCCAAGGTAATGAAACTGCGGTGCCTAGAGTGCCTCCAGAAACTTACTGCGTTACTTTTCTCAATCTCGCATGAAGACTTCAAGTGTGTTGTACAGTAGGGTAGATGGAATCCGGGTCTGAAATATTTACTCGAGCCAACCGGCCTATATGAGCGATAAATGAAGTGTCCGACTTCTGGCCATTTGAAAATGCTCAGTTATTCACTCGCTGCATATGTACGTCACGTGTAGTAGAATTAAAAATATATTTAATCATTTCGTTCCATGCATTTTGAATGGTGCAGCAAATGGGAGCATGAAATTTTGAGCATCATTTTTATGGTCAATTAGGCTAGCGTTTGCAGTGTACACATGTAGCACTTTGTAACATAATTGACTCATTTTAATGACATAAAATTAACGCAACAAAGTTGGGATATTTCTGCTGTTAATTTATGACCACTTTTTTTCTGTACGTCACTGTTGTGTGTTGCATATTATTTTCCAGAAGTTTTGGACGTACAGTATCGAGGCATTACCTCTATAATATCTGAAAATAGTTCTGTCAGAACTACTATTACACAAAACAAAACTCAGCGGGCTCTAATCAAGCGAAAAAAAGTAGCTTCATTCACGTACAATGAAGCTCTAGTCCTAAGTGTATTATAATACGTTCCATACAATATGCCCTCTCATCAGCTGCGGAAAATAAATGCACAAAGCGACAATTGTATGGCCCCCCCGCTCACTAATCTAGCTCTTCGTGTAAGGCAAGCGAGAAATGTTTTCCTCGCGGAAAAGACTAAATTGGATTTAAATGGTCTTACCCTTCATTACTTGTGATATATGAGCGTGGGAATCGCTGTATGAGCTACGGCACGCACCCCGTTCTGAAAATTAATAATTAGCATGATGAGTCGTCAGTGTGCCGGACACCGATCTATCTCTTGCAAAATAATATCTCCAAATTGATCTTGCGGGCCCCAAAATTGTCCAGCTAAAGTGCGCACTCCAATAGTCGTTCATCATGAGCGGTCGCATGTTAGTCCTTGTTGTGGAGCTTCTGCACAGATCCTAGGAGTGCGAGGTCTTCTTTTCCGGTATTTTTTTTGTGTAACTTCCTCTTTTTTTTCTCCCCCCTTGCGTGGAAGCTCAGGAAAAGTCCTTTTGTGCAAACTCTCCTGGCAAAATACCTTCACCTGAACCGCGGCTTCGGAGCCCTTCCGAAAATCCCCTCGACTCCAATGCGGAAATGTTTCAAAGCGGAATAGACGCTGGAAGCGTTTCTACCGCTCCGTTTCCATTATCACGATTAGTCCTTGGAACTTTTTCTTTTCCCTCCCTCTCCCTCTACTACTACTACCTACCATCCCCACCTCCTTTCCCCGCACCTTCTTTTCTCTCTCAGCCCCTATGTCCGTCCTTTCGCATTCACCATTGTGCAAATACACATTCACTCCCAAAAAGTTCCCTCACTGGAGAAAACTCACGCAAAGTCTTTTTTTTGCGACGTCACGTGAGGTAGGTGACAACACGCGTGTTCTTTTCAGGATAGGCTTGGGGATAAATGGCCGGCTCTCTCCCTACCGCATGAGCCTCCTGCGGGCTTTAATTTCAAGTGCAGATGTTATTTATTACGGCCATTCCGAAAGCTCCCAGGGATTGAGATAATAGCGGTGTGTAAAAGTGATGTCCTAATAATTTGAATTTACCGTCCCGTGATAGGTGGAATGACACAACTATCTCCTGACGCCCGGTGGTGATGCATTGTGCGCTCTCATCCAAGATGAACGTCCCACCTCGTAAAAGTGACCGCCTGCTCTTGCACATACACATACCCCTCCAAAAAAAAGCACCTTTTTTATTTATGCCACACATACCATTTCGTGAACCAGGTGATTACATTTTTGTCACCCAATCCCAAATTGTTGACCTGCTCTTGTGTCACTCTTGACAAAATGTGGCATCCGTCAGGGGAGGCAGTATGGGGTCCGGTAGTATGAATACGTCTAAATTACAGGTGATCAGTCGTGCTGACGTTTTGAGTGCTGGCGGAATTGCTTTTTTAGCCTTGGACGAGTCGGCCGATTTTGTTGGCGAAGTGTTTGGTGCATGTAAATCCGAGGAAATATGTAGTGTGAAACTCTGCAAAGCATGGAAGCGTGTTCTGATTGCATCCAGTCGAGAGCACTCTATTGTTTACGCACTGAATGCCAGACAGCGCGAAAATGATTAATTTATACCACAGCGTGTGGCAAGCAATAGAAAGCAGCTTGCAACTACCAAAAAGGGAGTGACAAATTCTTATTCTGGTACGATTTTTTTTTCGACCATGCCTGATATGCTCCTTGGCTAATGGCGATAAAAGTTCTACTTGTCAGGGAAAGGGACAATTTATAACTGGGTGTGGCAACATTTACGGTTTATTTACGGAGGCAATGAACGTGGCGGTAAAACTCAAATCGCATCAGGAAGTGATTAGGTTCGATTAATTGAGCTTGTGTTCTCCCCTGCTATCGACCTTGGCATGTGATTAATACTGTACTATTCTTTTTATCAACATATGAATCGATTGGGACCAGTGTTGGCAGGGAGGTACGATTGCGCATGTTTGGCAGAAAAAAGATTTTGCACTATTTTTTGGCCCCAGCCAGGAGGCTATGGCATGTAGCTGTCGGTTGCGAGATGGCAGATCGATCCGGATCAGCTGACCTCTTTGCTCCATCCAGTGTTTAAAGCCCTAAAACCGGAGGTAGGGAGGAGCCAAAAGCAACCTAACAATCTCTCAATTTATATTGCATATTACCCCCCACACCCTGTTTGCTGGTGGGGGCGTTAATGTACTGCAAATACCTCCTATTGACATTGCCACAGGCAAAATCCGCGTCTTTGTACGTTTTCACTAATGATTAATTTATTATTCCAATGCAGGAGAGGAAAAAAGAAAGTAATTCATGCTCATATTTGGTGCGTGGCCTAAATAACATATTTGATGTGTGATTAATGTTGTGATTGCATTTCCATTGAAACTGTGTGTGAACCCAAACTGGACAGGCATAATCTATATAATTATTATGCCCTGCGTGCACCTGGTGTCCTTTTATGGATAACCATAATAATTTATCACGCCTTTACACAGTTGCAGTTGGTGGGGGCCGGAATATCGCACTGACGTGCACACATTTTTCCTAGCATTAAGGCGACGCAAATTAATGGCCAGCAATGTCCTTTTTTATGAATTCCTGCCGGAATTTTGGGAATTCCATTTGTAAAACGGCAGTGATGAAATTGCCTCATTTAGTGATGAACTTTGGCCACAGTTTCGGCCGGATAACCCCCCCCCCCCCTCGCATAGGCCCTATGTATATTACACTAATCTGATACTCAAATTGCCGGATGCAGATGCAAGCCATTTGCTTCATGCGTTTCTGTTTACCTTTTGCAACTCTTTTTAACGTTCCCCGTAATAATGACCAGTGCCAAATGGTGGCGAAATGATCTGGACCGTGTACGTAATTTATGAGTCGAGAGATCAACCAATTTACGTATTCCCCAATGTTTGCATGGATCTGTACGTAGTTGGAAAGCAGAGGGGGGGGGGAAGTCCAGACAGTGCATTAACACATGCATGCGACGGACGTTACATTCTCCCGTGGCCTTTACGAGTTCCATTCAATCTACCTGAAAATCACACCGACGGGGCAGTCTGCATAAATCATTGATATCCTGACACTGCCTGCAACCCTCCAGGCGGTTGAGGACACACGCAGTCTGTCCATTGATTTACGACAAAATATGAATAGTGGGCATAGCTGCTAGTGCATAGGAGCGGAGCCCAATCTTGTGCACGGCAGCATCGTTGGCGACTAATTTTTTACTGGGGCAAACAATGAGTTTCCCGGTACACGCAACTGTGCACAAATTTCTCAGTTTAGTACACGTGTCGTGTAAATTATTGTGGTCGCTATCTAGGCCTAGCGAGAGTCCACAGGCCGACATGTTTTATGGCGTGGGGTAGGGGGCAAAGAGTCCTCTGTCTGATTGGTAGCTCAGTTGGCCTTGGGAAGTAGCTCGCTCTTGATAAAAGAGTAGTTCCGTTTCAGAAAAAAATAGGAGAAGGGGGGGGGGGGGACGCAGCAGTCGCCATTTGTGGCCTGGGAGATAGGGCCAAGAACACACTTGCCAGCGATAAGTCTCTCCCGGTTGGTGGAAATAGCCAGAGCTTGAGCGTTGCATTCCTCGGGGAAATAGGAACTGGTTTATTATATCGCGATAGAAGCGTGCTGGGAGTTAAATCTCAGACAGCGGAAAGTCACGGGGTCTAGTGCACCTTGACAGGAATTCTACCACTTATACGACCAGCATAAAGTTAGTTATTTCCAACCTTCAAGGTGACCCAAAATATACGGACATTTTTCGAGCATTTTGGTACTGGAGCCTGCGAGAAACTGGACGGATTGAATAAGCCTACAGTTGTGACGTAGATGTAGTTTATAGGAATACAACAATGAAGCTAGATTTTGACGAAGAAAATGTGACACCATGTTACACCATGCTAAATTGTGCATCAATGTCATTCTTGCCTATTCACTGAATGACAAGTAGTGAGGGTTTTTAGTAGCCCTCGCGATTGACAAAAGTTTCCAGATAATACACAACTGATATTAACAAGGAAAGACCATAAAATCCGGGCAGAAATCCTCCAGAAGTACGAGTGGAATGAATACCTTGTTTTACAACCTGTATATGGAACATGCATAAAGGTAGAGTAGATAATGAAAAAATAATAATCCGGGGTTTCCCCCCGAAGCAGTGTTGTGAGCGGACTGAAACCGATATGAACAGCTTGCCACATTTTCAACATGCCGAGGCGATTCCTGCTGCCAACATTTGTTGGGCAAATACAAGCACAGATTTCCATAGCCCTACACACCGATCCTTCTCCTCCGCTTCTAATCCGGTGTAAAAATGGTTGTAATTAGAGCAGGAACCTGCATTTAGCACGGGGCTTACGAGAAGTGCACGAAGCGGCGAGGATGGTGCTACACTCAGACTCATCCATAATTTCACGCCGAGCGAGTCAGCGGAACATTACATTTCTGTATGCACGATCCTAATTGGGAATCCCGATGGTAGGTCAGCTGGTGAATGCAGCTTACTTCAATCATTATTAATAAAGGCGGGTTTCGCCTTTTTGGGCCCTGTTTTCATCATGTCGTTCGACGATTGCAAAAAAAATAATTTAAAAAATGAGAGGAGCAAATAATATTTCGCGTGCGAGTGAGATGCAAATCGAGCCCAATCAATTCTGCTATCTGTTCTCCCACAATCACACGTTCCACAAGCCTCTACTTCATTGGTTGTTATTGGCAGCATGGATCTGGGAAACCACAGTACAGTATGATCCATGCGAGGGAAAGGGTTGCGGGGGGGGGGGGGGTATGGGATGGGTGGGGGGCTCATTTGACAAACTGCACCTTTTTTTGCGCAGTGAGAGACAATTCATTCGGAAGAAGAGCAAAATGAAACTGGCTGCCAGCAGGGGAAATATATGCAGACTTGGCTGTGGTATGCAAAACACGAGCACAGATTTCCATGTTTGGCCAATAAATTTTCACACTCATGTTTCCTTTATGGACTCAGGCTTATATTAAAATACTGCAGCAATGTTAGTGGTATTAAGAACTCTAATAATTTTTCCGGTTATGGTCACGAAAATTTAGAGATCTGCGCCGATTTGGTGTGTGGTGCCGTACATTATACCATATGATGACCCCCATCCGCCTCTCGTCCATCTAAAAATAAAGAGAAGCAACGTAATATGATACTGATCCTTGCAATTAGTGTATGACAAGATACCGCTATAATTTTTAATACACTCTGTTGCACTAGTGAAAAAAGGACAAAGATCTCCCAGTTCAACACAAAACTCTTGGTATCACAAGGTGTTCCTCCTACAATGCTATTCCTGAAACTCTGTCTAATCTTACAAGAGTTTCTCGGTAGTGACGCAGTATATCCTCCTCCTTGTCCCCGACCGTCCTCAAGTTAAGAAAATTTGTCCTCGCTCTAGAGACTTCCAGCCATGCAAACTTTGTGTCCTGCACTGTACTGTACAAGAATCAAGAAGGCAGTAACTTCTTAAAACGCCAGGAATCTATACAAACACTATGATGGAGTACCGTACTATATCCCTTACTTCATCTCCTTGTTTAAAAATTTATCGTTCAGTTACTGACCAAATATGAACATCCCCGCTGAAAAAGGGTAAACATGTAGCAAATATAGCGATCGACATTGATATCGGAAAAATTGGGAATAGGATATTCTCTCGTCGAGGGCAGCAGCCTGAAGTTGCGCCAGACCTATGCGACTCGATAATATGAAAACACCTTCCATTGGCAATTTCCATGGGCAATTTCATTCCATCAATTGTTGCTCGTAGAAATCGTTTCTGAAAACAAACACTATGATAATAAGAACTTGCGCAATGCTGTTATTTACTAGGAATGTTTCGTACATTATGAGCGTACCTAGTGTAAAGTGTAAGAGCGCCAGTACCTTGAATATTTTAGAAAATAATTACGAGCAGGTATGAAGTAGAAAGTCACATGGCTTCATGCATTTTGCGTCTCCCTTATTGTGCATATAACGCCTGACATAACCTTGTTCTGGCAGCAATAAACTCGTTTCAAGAGGCTGAATGGCAGTAGATTGAATACAACAACGGCCCCTCGAGAGGTACACTTTCAAGTGGAAAGATGTGAATAAGCCATGGAAGTTAGAATGCAAGCAGTGCCAAAGTAACTGTTATATAACGGCAAGTTTTTTTAGGTGTTCCGAAAGTTGCAATTTCCTCGATAGCCCCTGTTGCTCTAGTCTGTATTGCCACTGCTTTGTACTAGTAGATTTTCACTGCTGAATCTCCCACTTGAATTAGCTAACAAACATTTGCATTGGTACAATATCACTTGAAAGTGTGTAGCTCTCGTGGGAAAAAAAAATCTGCTCCCCTTTTTTTTCCCTCCGAACGGTTGTCAGATTATGCGATGCCGTTCTCTATCACTTGGTGGACTGGATAGAACGTGACGTGACGTTGAAAAGGGGACGGGGGTTCACTTAGGAAGGCAAACATGGCAACTAGTATTAGCCTATGAAAACGAAGTAGCCTATATCACTTTTGATACTTGAAATCTCACTGATTGATTTTATTTTCGCTTTATAAAATCCTGCTGTAATAATTACTGAATGTACTTTATCTAGTTTACCAACTAGCCTAATTACATATTTTTGTAGGCGAGGGAATAAATTAAATAATTTAAACCAAGTAAACTAACCTGCATTAATTATTGAACAAACAGCATGGAACAGTATTTTTAAGTAGTTCCGACTTTTAAACGACCGCAAGATGGATGAAATTTAGGCATATTTGTTATGCACAAATATTTTGGATACAGTTCGTGGCTTTAAAATGAATAAGTATAACATGCAAATTAACAACGTGCCGTATTATAATTAGTATTACCATGAGTCCGTCCATAATGCATTAGACCTACTGCATATAAATATAGGAAATACAAAACGGCTCATAGCTTATTATACCGCTTATGAGTTACTATACAATATAATAATAATAATAATAATAATAATAATAATAATAATAATAATAATAATAATACCGTTCTGACGTTATCCCAATACGTCTGTTCCATAAAATTAAAGTGGTTTTCATTATCGTTAGTAATGGTGATGCCTAGAGGGAAGGCGAATGTGGTCTCTATCAAGAAAATGTAGGTCAACTGTCTTTCCTTTATCCCTGATACTACTGTGCCTTGGAGATCCGCTCTTGGGAAACCTTATGCGGAACTGAATCAATACTTTGAAATAACTTCGGAGGAAAATTGCTTACACATTTTAAATATTTTTCTTCCTTAAATGCCGAGCCGGTGTAACCGTTGAATATATTTTTCCTGGAGCAAGTTTGCCGGAGTAATTATTTATCCGGCATATAAATGGCGGAGATCCCGGATGGTGTTGCAGGAAGAGAAGGAGGAACCGCAGCTAATGGAACACGCAGGCAATTTCCCAGCGACGTGCACAGCTTCTCAGTCTGCTCTTACATCATAGATGTCTGAGGCTCCTCTCCCAATTGCTGCATAAATCTCATCCCCCAGGACTCGTTCAGTCCATGCTTGGTCTGAGGGGGCGGCGGTTTGGCCAGGACATTGTTGCGACATCATTCAACAAGTGATATTTTTTTTCTTTGAGATGGTGGGTAGTTCTAGGGTGGGTGGGTGGGAGAAAATAACCGGAGGTTGGGTGTTTTCTTGAACTCTGTGAGATGGGGTATCGACCTGGGTTGGGAAGGAGCGTTAAAAGCAGTAGGGCGGAAAGTCAGGCGGTGACCATTAACATCCACCGTAGCTTACGATAATGGGATAGACCCGTTAGAATGTGTGGTTCTTTGTGAGAGACTTTTTTGGGGGGGTGGGAGAATGTTGGGAAGGGGTCGTTAGAGTGCTTGTGCGGGGGCTGGGACTATAGGAATTGTGGGTGTAGCCTGCTCAAGTGCTTTTGTGTATAGAAGATAAGGGAAAGTGAGCAGGGGGACAGTAGATTGCTACTCAATACTAGAATGAACAAATCTGGGAATGGAGGGGTCTGCAGAGGGAGTCACCAAATGCACTAGGATTATTGGTCATTGAGGGTTTTTTTCGATTTGGGATGAAAACATTCTGCCAATAATGTGCTGCCTGAAATGGAACTAGCAGCTGCTGCTAGTTAGGGCTATTCGGTGAATCCTGCCAGTCTGCTGTGACATATTTTAAGATTTATGCCATCATTCAGAAATGTTTGCACCTGCAACTCTCAAAATTTCTCCCTGTAACATTTCATAGTGCCAGCTGCAGAAACGATTTTGCGTGAATAGTAGCTGTTCACCATGCTAAAAGTGCATACATTTATATTGATTACTTGTGTTTGGAAGCGTTCACTGTATCGACCATTATATAGTGAAATATCAACGTTTGTGTTTTAAAAAAATCTGTTTGGGACCTCACAAACGCAATCAATACGTATCACTAATTCGAGCCGCCACGTATTCAGAGGCTATGCCCCGTGTAGTTGGTATTCTTTGCCTTTATTCTTTTGTCTCGGTCTCGTGCTTTGTACTTTGAGTGGGTTGAGCCTCGAAAATAAATCTTGAAGGGACAAAGAAGGCGAAGCATCATTTTGTGGAGTTGGAATACTCTGTAATGAATGCACGAATGAAAAACTCTACTGCTGCAAACATTAAGTAAATCATCGTTTTTTTGTGCCATCCATTGAAGGGCTCAATACTGAAATACAATAAGGGGAATGTATGATGATTAGCACCCATCCAATAATTTTTGCCTCATCACATTAAAGGTTTTTTTTCCTGCTCTCGCATAACATTATTTGGCACTCCCATTGCATCCTTGGGCATTTTTGTGCACGGGCAGAATTACTGCATCGGTTACATTTAGTGTGACTGTATGAGAGTTATCACAATGATATTGGCTAATACCATACTGAGCAAGATTTTTGACAAATGCAGTAGTGGGACAAAAAAAATGTTCCGCTCTCTCCTAGGTCCGTTCCAGACAACAAGTTTCACTCTAATTAAATCATCCATCCTTCTCAACAAAACACCATTGCAGAAAATGCCATCATTAAACATTAATGTCCAGTTTGCTCCATAAATAAAAGAAACGACCTCAACCGCAGATTGGAACAAAGCTTTCACGCCATCTGGAGATCTTTACACTAAAAAGCGAACCTCCCCCCCTCCCCCTCAAAAAAACTGTAGCAATCTAATACAATTAAACCCCCTTTTTCTTGGTTCCAGGAGTGAACACGTTACGGAACGTGAAAGTGATCATCCCGGAGGCCGTCTTCCGGGGAGAAAACATCAAGCTGGTCTGCCTCTACGACTTAGAAGGGGACATACTCTACACGGTCAAGTGGTACAAGGGCCGAGAAGAGTTTTACCGCTACGTGCCCAAGGAAGCGCCTCCAATCAAAGTCTTCCCGCTGCGGGGAATCCAAGTGGATGTAAGTACCGGACTCGATAGCGGATCAAGTGCTCCAATTGAGGGGGTGAGAAGCGTAGTCAGGTAGAGAGAAGGGGCTCTCCAAGTCGGCCTGATTAATTAGGATCACGGAGGTTAGGATATAAACCGGATCCACTGATGCTGAGCAGCGTAATGTTCCAATATGCAGGGTGAGAGCTGCTGTTACTAGAATAGAGTTAGAAGAGCACTATGGCCCGGATTTCGCCGGATTTAACGGGGATGTATTTTCAACTGCTGTGGCGATTAGATGTGCGGGTGTACTCTTGTGATGATGATACTTTGTTGAAATATATTTGGACAAGTTGTTAAATGTAAATAAGTGGAAGAAGGATAATGTCGTATTATGGTAGGAGGGTATGATTTCGAGTGCGTACTTATTGAAGTCTCCGCAGTAATTATTGTCGCTTTTTGGCTCAAATCCTCTTATTTTCAGCCGTTACTTTGAAATAATATTTTGAATTCATCAAAAATACTTGTATTAGGCTAAACGGACGCATCATTTTGAACTAGACTAATGCACGTCCTAGGATACTAATGAGTTCAAATGTTGGAAAATTCTTTGCAATTTCTGACCTGTGATGCGTTAATTCAATCTAATATTAACAGCTAATATTTCTGACTTTCTAAGTGTAACAGCTGAAAAGTTACTGCAAGCACCAAAAATAGATAACCACTACGGACACTTCAGTTGAAACCATGGCCTTAAAATACTAAGGTCTGGTCACTTCCCCTTATCGTCTTTTGCGACACTTCCCTTCTACCTAAGTTCAGCGCGGTCCGGTAGGGTCGCCTCATGTATTTACAGATCATTACAGATATGAAAGGCGCTCTCAAGTGAGCACCTCCTGCAAAACTGGCGTCAGGCGATAAGAACTGATTATAGGGGGAGTGTGCGGGGGGCTGGTTGAAACTGTAAAACGACCTTGTTATTGAGAACCTCCGTAGGCGTACATTTTTAATGGAACATTTCCGAACTGCTTGTATTTTAATCTCCAGCTGCATTGATATGATAGACTATCGCCGCCATTTAACCGATAGGAGACCACATTTCAGATGACTGTTCTTGCTCTTAATTATAAAGTAACTTTCGCTTATGTAACGTTAATTTCCATGAATTTTGCAGAACCTTTTTGTAACACGAGTTGTTTACCACAGGTTCGATTGCAGAGGTTGGATCCGGAAACTTCGCCAACGTTTTTCTAATGCTTAATAATCACTCTTGTGTCGCTCCGGCACTGATCATATCACAGGATTATTAATGCGACTATTGCGTTCTGATCACTTAAGGCATTTTGTGGTAATAAACGAGCAAAACCGATCATATTCAGGGCCATAGAAAGTCCCCTTTTGAGCCACCATCTTCATGGATATAGTGTTTTTAATATACAGGGTGTATCAGAGTCACGGGTCAAGCGAGTGCGAGGGGGTGGGGAAAAATCGTAGGTGGCGACAACCCCGGTCGGTTTTATAAAACAATTAGAAATACGGCAGTAATCAATTTATTTATTACTGTCTACGGCGTGACGTCACGTCCTATCTGTTTTGAATCGAGTCGGGCGGGCTGGCAAGAGTCAAGGTAAGAGGGCAGTGGTTTGAATCTGGTTGAACGGGTTTTTAGCCTTGCGGGTTGCACTGAAAAAGGCTACACCAGCAGGGTAC